>VZTT01021041.1:22592-34583 GCA_013400855.1 Buphagus erythrorhynchus
CAGGGCTGTCTTCTCAGGGGACAGCTTGCTTGACTCACTGTATTCTGCCCTTTTTGCCATGGCACTATGTATCCTCCTGTGCCAGGCTGGTGTGACAGCCCTTCCCTTGAGGAAGAAAGAAGCTGAACCCTCAGAGCTGGAAGGGACTGGTTCAGCTCTGGCTCTGTGTGGCAAATAACCTTGCACAGGATTTATTACTGTTGTGAGCCTCTTTCACCAGAAATCTCTTCAGCAGACCCTGACACGAATCCCAGTTTCCCATTCTGAGATAGAAGGGAGCCCTTTCATTTCATCCTCATGATCTTCATGTTAGTTGTTTGGATTTAAAATATTACACAGGGTAAGTTTCTTAGCCCAAAGCTGCTGTTTGTTTCAGTGACCCTGACATCATCTCTGCATTTGCCATCTGTTCCAGAAATTCCTTTAGCTGGAGACTTTCCTCAGTGTTCTCTTCCCCACTTGCAGGAGCACCACTCCTAAACTCCTCTGAGATGCCTCAGGTAGATGGGGAGCAGTGCACAGCTCCCACCATACAACAGGATAAGAGTCCTGCTGCATCTCACAGAAACAAAGTGTCACAAAGATTCTGAGGCCTTCACAAAAAAGTTCAGTATGGAGAGTAGAACCATTGCAAATACGATGGAAAAGGACCTTGAAAAATCCTGTGCTTCATTATGTAAAACAGGTAGGCCAGAATAACCAGTCATTCCTTTCCTCTTCATCCATCTTGTCTTTCCTTCACCCTCTCATTTTCTCTGTTCACATCAGCATAGCTCTGGAGCTGGCTTCTTTATCCCCTCAAAGCAGCTGGGAATAAAGTCTGACTGCAAGGTGCTACTACAGGGAATAGAGATGATTGTAATAAATAAGGAAGCAGAAAACTACTGCAGATGAAATAAAATGCAACACATGAGTCATTAAATATTGAACTAAACTCAGGCTGCATAGCCAGACTCAATCTGTTTTTACTGATGGTAAATGATGGGCTTATATAATTTTCAGTATCCTGATGGATGAGATGACATCAGCTGTTTAGGTTGAGAAAGACAGAGTGAAAAGGGTGCATTTTACTCTTCTCACTAAAAGGCCAATTCCTCTACGGTGCTGAGGACTTGGGAGGCCTCACTACCTTTTCTGGCTGGACTCTTGGTTTCTCCAGAGCTAATAAAAGCTGTGGCATTTTGGAGAAGTTTGGTTTAGGCAGTTTATAAAAGATCCTCAAATACAAGCTTGAAGATTGATTACCCTTGTCGGTTTTTAATGAAAATTAACAATGTGGGTGGGAATAGATTTTTATAATTACCAGGCCACTGAAATTAAAAAGAAGATATTCCCCAAAACTCTGAGACATCATTTCCCTCCAGCCAGGGTCACCACTACGTAGCGACTGCAGGGAGGCATTCTTTGGTGCAAGGGAGAGAAAATAAAAATTAACTTCTGATCCACAAAAGCACTGGAGCTGCTGGCAATTAAGTTATTATTTAATAAGATACCGTGCTTTGAACCACTAAAATTAAGGGCTGGGGGAATCTCTCTGCCACACTGCTCCTTTTGGCACTCAGACCCACACGTGGCAGCCACCTGAGGTTAGAGAGCTGTAATTAATAAAGCAAGGCCTGGCTACTAAAGAGGAAAACAAAGAGAAGAGTGATTGCAAGTAATTACTGGATGTATTGGTGTAATTTGATTTAATTTTTTTCTGCTCTTGAGGCTGTTAATTATTTTGCTGCTGTTATTCTTGATGGGGTCTCCAGCTAGAAATCACCTGTCAAGCCACAATTTTTCATCAAAGGTTAAAAAGAGGATGAGATGACAGAAGAAGTGCTGGCATCTCTCAAAAAATATGGAGAATGTTATGCCGGATAACTGAAAATGTAAAACCTTTTTCTGGTTTTGGATTTTTTTTTGTTTGTTTGTTCTTTTTTTTGCTTTGTTTTTGTTTTTTGCGGGTTTTTTGAGTAAAAAAAATTACTTTCCCCAGAAATTACTTTTCCCAAGAAAATTTAGAAGAAATGAACAAATTTATCATCAGCTTCCACTGAAACATTATTATTTCCTTAATAAAACTGAGTATGTCTAAAAACTTTTTTGCTTCAAGTACTCCTTCCTGGCTGGTAACATGAGGACACCATGTTAAAGAAAATGTTGATTGAGATGCTTCAACAACAGCTGCTGTTCAAACCACAGCATGTGTCTGGCTTCTTGGCAGCTCCTTGGTGACTTCCTTCCTGAAGCTGGTGTTCATCTTTCCAAATACATGAAGATATCATTGTCCCTTGTTATGTCCAGATTTTAAATCATTGGTGTTTGTGAAACTTGCCTGGCCTGAGGTTCAGTCCTTTGCTCCATATTTGATGGACTAAGTTAGAAATACATCTTATGATCTCAGCTTGTGTATTCTATAGCTGGAGCAACACGTTTTTCACAGCTTCTCTCCCCACCACCCTCAAGCCAGTGATGTAAGTTGTAGCTTGTTCAAAGGCTTAACAGGGAATCAGTCTTATAACTCACAGTGCACTACTGAGCTCAAGGTAGCGTTCTGCACCTTTTCATATAAACATGTCAGGTGCTTTATGCTGAACACAGCCCCAGGTTGAGTCAGTGCAGGCAAATGTGTTTGTAGATGAGCTTTGGATGGAGCCCAGCTCCCACCATGGAATTCAGAACAGCTCCAAGCTTTGGGCATTTGAAAGATGTGAGACTTTTAGATGTAGGGATTTGTCTCAGCTTATCAGAAAAGAATGAAAAGCCACCTGCAAGATTTAGATCTATATCCCCATAACAGCCTGTTGAATTTCCCCAAAAGTGTTTTGATCTGCAGGTTTTGATTCTGGCTCACTTGCATTTGCTTATCAGGTTTGGTTTCCTTCATATTTAGAGTATGCATATCACAGATTGAACTTCCTGGCCTTGCTTTCTAAAGTTGTAGGGTGAATTATAACCCCTCCTAAGTTAAAAAAAGAAGAAACACTGAGTGAATCTCTTTCTAATTTTGCTAAAACTTTCCAAGAAATTGGGCCTTAAAATGGCAGTGTTCTCCATCTAACAAGATGGCTGTCTGTTTGGATGTGGAGCAAAAGGTTAAGGTAACCTGCAAAAAGATTGGGGTTTATGAAATGATTTGAAAAACACAGACTTCAGCCATGAGGTCTGCACATGTTAAAGCAGAACCCCAAGCACCCCAGGTGAGTAGCCATCATGGTTTTGAAGAGGGAGAGAGAGAGAGTGAGGGTTGGTCCTCTAGGCAACTCAAATATTTTTTCTAGTAAAATAGAGAAGGAAGCAGGCTGATGGCCCATCAGAGAGGAATCCAGGTTTCCTGGTTCCCAACCTTGAACACCATGTGACTTCATCAGTCAATGGAAGAGCAGAAAACAAAACCAAGCTCAAACTTTTGCCTCAGGGACCACTGCAATTTTCTGTTCTGCCTTTCCCAGAAGCTGCTATTTAAAGGAAGATACTTATATTTCACTCTTCTGGTAAAACCGCAGCAGGTCATTTCTATCCCTCAGTGTTTCAGCTCTCACACAGACAGGACACTGGGAAAAGCAGGAATTGTGGAAGACTGACCTTAAGATTGATCCTGATGAGACTTTGATTTACCAGACTAGTACCCATCACTAGGTTAGTGAGCCCTCTCCATCCATCCATCCATCCATCCATCCATCCATCTCTTCCTGTGTAGCTGAAGTAACACAGCCCTCTGGAAGGAAACAGAAATGCTATCATCACCTCAGCACTTTGAGGTTTTGTTAGTGGTAGGGATATTTCTGCCTTTACAATCCCCATGTACGCTCAAATTCGGGTTACAAAGAAGTGTTTGACTTTGCCTTAATTTAGCGCAGAGGAGCAGCGCTGCTCTCCCCAGCAGCCGCACCAGGACTTTATCTGCCCGTGGTTCTGAGAAGGAAACTCTTTGAGGATTTTACACAGTCGAGTAAACAAAAGGAACAACTGTAGCAGCTCTGCATGAAAAAGCCCGGAGGCTCAGAGAGAACAAAAGGAAGAGGATCCGTTTAAAGTCCTTACATTTAAGAGAATTGCAAATAACCTGTGACTGCTAATGTCTTGACTGAAAGTCATTTTCTGAGCACACTGAAGGGAGTGATTCTGGACCTTTTGGGAATCCAGACTTACAGTGATCAGGGACAGTACAGGAATAAAGTTTAGTAGCTCACAACTCCAGCACAGATTCACTAAACCTCAACAGGACAACAGCAGCATCTCTACAGTTTCCTACGGTGTCCAGCTCCATTTTTGGATAAATCTTGTTCAGAGGAGCACCACAGTCCAGCGCAGCTGTGTCTGACAGCACATCAGTGGGGAGGCCAAGAAGGATTCTTAGTAGCCATTAAACTACTTATTCACTCATCCCAGATTAAATCAGCAAAGAACTGATCTGAATCAGAAGCCAAATTTAGAAATGTTTTGAGAAATTTCCCTGCAGGGCCTCGGGGATTCCCTCTACAAGGCTCAGGCTCATACAGATTTCTGTGGGGATGTTCAGAGGCTGCATCCTCCCAGCCTGGCTCCTGCTGGGAGCTTTACATCAGGGCACCAGTCTCAGCCTGTGGCCTCTCACAGGCTATAAGCTGTCCTTCTGCTTTTTAAAGGTAATGAGGCATTTTGTGACCAGTTGGAGCCCTGATGTGTTTTCAAAACTGCACATTGCACAGACATAAACCTCTGGGTTCAAGTACTATACAAGAAGTAAAACCAAAAGGCTTGCCTGTGTTGGTGCTTCAGGGACTGAGGAGCTGCAGTCAGCCCCTGCTCTGAGCAGTGGGAGAAAGGCCAGGCAGTCAGGCTGGCCCAGCAGGATGAGCAGGGCCATGGCTGATCCCCAGGTACCCCTGGGTATCTGGAATACCACTGTGTACCAAGCCATTCCCTTCCAGTCTGCACCAGTGCTGCTCAGCACTGCAAACACAGGCAGCTGTGCTTGTACCTGGAAGCTGACAAAAAGGCTTCCAGAAAAGCTTTGTCATTCCTACCCAGGGGAACTGCAGGTGCTTCTGGGGTCACACTCATTTCTGGAGTGGAGCAGGTATTTTTGTTGGCTTTGGAAATTCACTGGGTCAAAAGAGAGAGAGTTGCCACATAGGGGATTCAGTGCAGGCTGGAAAGTGTATGACTTTGACATGTTAATCTTCTACATTTTTCTTCTTCTGTTCAGGTTAAAGTCTTGGTGGACTTCTCGAGGAAATTCGCTTTAATGGGTCAAAAATGCAGCTGTTATAATTTAAGTGGCATAGTCTGTAGCTGGCAACCTTTAGAGGTAGAAAAGCACAAAGCTACGAGGTATGCAGTTCCTTCATCAGTCCCAACAAGGATGCAGAGTCAAGCTGTGACCACTGAAATTATGCCCTCAGGTTAACCTAAGTGTTTTAATCAATCAGGTACTTGGAGGGAAAGGGAAGTTAGCAGCAAGAGGAATAGAAATGCATTTAGTGAAGGAGAGAAGATTACAGGAGGTGAGAGACACAGAAGTTAGCACCTGTGAAATAGATAAAGGTTATCAGACAGCAAGGTGAGAAGGAGTGTGTCACAAGAAATAAAATCAACCTTTTTTTTTTGAGTTTCCATTGCATTTCTGTTGCTGGGTATCAGTGCTCTTTGATCCTGCCTAAGCAACACCCTGGCCTGGATGGAACCTCCATCAAGAGGAGGACTTTCCTTGTCCCCACTCTCGGGAGCGCTGAGCCCATTCCACATGCCATGCACAGAGACACAACAACAAACTGATCTGCACTTCAGTCGAAATTTTGCAGTCCTTCCCCAGCTGTTATATTTCAGCCTTAGGACATCACACTGCGAGTGAATGGCAGCTTTTCACTCTGCTTGCTCTCCTCTGAAGAAAGTATTTGTTTCAGTGCTCACTACATCTGGCTTTCTTGTTTGTGCCTTTGGTTTGAGTAATTGCCTTAATCTGAATTTCAAGGCTGACACCCTGCCTGACCCTTTTCTACTCACTTCGGTATTGTTTATGGCATCCAGCCTTCTTACTTTTTGCTTTAATTAAAAACTACAGCAGCTTAACGAGCCACTTCTACATCAAATTTATTTCCAAAAACAATATGCATGCATGCATGTATGTTTATGTACCACACGATTTAACTTTTGGCTTCCAGTACTCTCTCTCATGCATATACATTAGAAATGGATTTCTAGAAAATAGAAATCTGTTTTCTATAGATTTATGGAAATAAATCCATAGATTTATGGCAAACTAAATTAAAATATTTATGTTTTAGTTGAAAGTGTGTCCCCTAAAAGTATTGTGGCAGCTACTGCTTTTCTCACCAGTTCATCACTATTTTTACCTCAGCTGCTACCACAGAAGCAGACTGTCCTGGCCCTGGGTAACAGTGATTTGGCATCCAGGTGCACATACACGTGTGCAGATGCAGCAAGTTTAATTGCTGTTTGCTTTGCAAGGTAAGCCTCTTTAATTTTCCATTCGTTAAATACGGAAGATGCAGCATTTACGTAATTAATTTGCTCAAATAGTTTCGCAATTGAGCTCATGATCTTTGTGCCTGTTTCAGAGGCCACTTCCCGGCTGCTGCAGCTCCCCTGCAGTGCATCACTGCTTCTCCAGCAAGAGCACATTGACCTGCTTGCACTTTCTCTCACACCTCCTCGCCAAGCTAGTTTGCAGCTGAACTCTCTGATCCTCTGATCTCATTATCCCTTCTTCCATGGCTCCCTCGTCCTGCCCTCTCAGTCTCCTTGCTGATCTCTTGGCTGCCTCCTCCCACATCCATGCATTCTCCCATTCCAGCCTTCACCTGACCTACCTGCCCACTCCAGCAGCATCCCACACTGCTCGGATCATCCCTGTGCTGTTTAGCAGGCTGCAGTGCATCTGCCCCTCAGGTCCTTTGTCCCTGATACCATCTTAGGACCACAATGCCAACCAAATATTCAATGCAAGAATTATGAAGATCCTTTCATGCATATGTAAGCAAGAGGACAGATGTAATAACAAAATATGAGGTCAAAGTCTGAAAAGATCACTGAAAAAAAATGTTAGATTGGAGAAATTGATAAGGATCTGCAAAATGTTTTATCCTAATGCAGTTTGGGTTATCCAGAAAATAGCAATAGAAGGCAAGCAACCCCCTTCCTGGTTGTGAATATCTGACTTATATTTTAATAGTATATGTATCAACATGTATAACAAGACTTCCAGAACAAATACTCAGCTGACTATTTACATGTATCTCAAGTGCTGAGGGAAATGTGTGTGTGATGTTAGTTACAGGGATGTCAGAAGGAGATGAGGATCACCTGGCATACAGGCACATAAAAACTTCTGTCAGTATGTCAGGCTTTCATATCAGTTAATGATTACAATACTTACATAAAAACTCTTTCAAAACAAAAATTCGACTGGCTGGTTGCAAAAAAAAAAAAAAAAAAAAAAAAGGATATTTTTCACTGCAACTGGTTTGAATTTCCTGTATATTTATAAAAATAAAATGTTCCTTTCATGCTTGAAGTAATTCTTTTTTTCTGTCAGCTGGTTGGATTTTTTTTCTTATGGAATCCAAATGAATCATAAATGTTCCCTGGCTGACAACACAAATAGTCTTTATAGTCTTTCATAATGCAATCAGAAATTTTCTTGGGATGCGTTTTTTGGGTTGGTTTGTAGTTCTTCTTTTGTTTGTTTGTTTTCCTAAAAGCACCCATTTGTTACCCTTAAGAAAGCAGTGTCATACAACACAGTTTCCACAGTGTGATTGGAGCTCCAGGCTTTACCCTGGTTGTCAGTGAAGCCCAGAACTGCCCCGACCACAGATATGGCACAGAGCTGCCCACCAGTGCAAGCCCACAGTTCATATGTCATAAACCCATCAATGCAAGCAATATATTGTTGAGGAAGAACAAAAAACCCAGCCAAACTCACCTCATGCATGTTCATTACCTGAGTTGATTTGCTGTAGGAAGTACTCAGTTGCTCTACTGCTGTAAATTAAAAAAGAGACGTATGAGTTATCACCATTTAAATTCAGCATGGATCACTTGAAAAATGAATATATCAAATAAAATGCTCTGGGTCCTGAACTGCTGCCTTGTGAAGCCTGGATGTTCTGGTTCTGCATTATGCATCCTTGAACTTCTGTCATATTTTAATTTCAAGCACAGATGTGTGTAGTCCTAGTGATTGATCCTTTCTGGACCTTCCTCACAAAAAGCAAAGCATTCTCAGTCTTGTTTTTGTACTGTGGCACCTGCCAAGGGGTCATCCTTGTATTTTCCATGCTTTTTTCCTAAATTCTTTGCTAATAGAGATAATGAGTCACTGCTGATGAAACAGCTAATGATAAACACAATAAAATTACTTAGCAGTTCCAAGCTATTCCTGGAAGGGGGAGGAAAAAATAAACAAAGTTAATTTTAGCCTGGATTTGTTTCCTTACAATGTTTAGGAATAGCCACACAAATTTAAGTAGTGGTAGGGGTAAAGGAAAAAGCAGACAGCAGTTCTTGTCTCCTCACTGAGTGAGAGTAACAAAGCTGATTAAACCATGTGCCAGTATTCTGTAATGACCTTGCACAAGAGTAGCTGCACCATGGCAAAGGAGACAGAGTTGCAGTTGCTGTACAGCTGTAACATCCAGACCAAAACAAGCAGAGGCATTTTCTTCAGTGGGATTTTGATAATAATAAGTTAAAACATTCCATTAGTTATGAGAGCATTAAATATTCAGCCATGAAGTATAACAATGAAATAGATATGATCAAAATTTGTATTTTAGTAATAGCATTTTGACTGGATGCTTTTCGAGATAAAAGAATTCTATTTTGTGATTTTTGTTTAAAAATAGAACTTTTATATATATGAATATATTTCTAAATAAAGTAATTGCTGAAAGCACTTTCATTATTATTTGCAAATTTTCCACTGGCCTCATCAGAAATAACTGAACAGCTTTATAGACAGTCAGATTGACCAAACCTCTATCAGTTCTTAGTGTTTTAGAGTCTAAAACCAGTTAATGTTTATTTTCAAATCCCAAGTATAGAAAATATTTTGTTTTCCTTATGAGGACTTTCTCACAAAACAATGAACAAAATTCCATTGAGGATGTAGAAAAACATTTCAGATATCTCTGGAAATGCAACATTTGCAGAGTGAGAAGCCAAATGTAATCTTGCCTTCAACCACTGATCAACCAGTGTTAGTTTTGACAGTGTGATGCCTGCACAATTATCCATTTATCTATTTGTGTGCCTTATGTTTAGAGCAGAACGTAGCTTAACTTTGCAAATGGAATGGGAATAAATTATTCTAATTGCCATTAAAATGTTTCTATTTAAATATCAGCTTCTGCCAGCTGCTACCCCACAGTGGTTTGTGAATGGTACCTAAAACAACACATGCAAGGATAGCTTTTGTGATGAGACAAAAATGTGCTGCATGAATGGATGCTGTGAAAAGGGGAAAGTCCTAGAGAATTAAAGCAAGCAGAAGCTTATCCCTTTTGTAGGTTGTTGTGTAGTTTCATTTTGACTAAATTAATCACATCAGGAGAAAAAATATATAAACATCACTAGTTAATGTTCCCTTCCTCAGTAACTTCAGGGGTTTTGATCCTGTTTTACTGTATGTAATACCCATAGTGGATACTGTCTCTCTTTAAAGCAGAGTGCATTTTTGGATGGTAATCAGATACTAGGAAAGTCTTTTAAAATGAGAGCTGTGGAAGCTACAACACGGCTTTGGTATTGCAATATAACCCTGGGTCATCTGCCTCTCTGTTGTCCAGAACTCTCTATTATCCAAAACATGGCCATGTCCCCTGATTTCTATTAATTATGCTGACGAGTCCCCTGAATTTCTGAAACCTCTGTTACCCAGGCTTATTTAGCTTTCCCTATGGCATCTGAATAATCAGGACTGTACTGTATTTCATTATTTTTCATAATGCTTTCTACTTTTCAGTGGGCAAAAGCAGTCTCTCCCTCCCCATTTTGCTGAATGCATTAGACCAGCCAAACAAATGAACCTGGCCAGATGAGAAATGCAACCTATCAGTCTCAAGTACTACTTCATACTGTTGTGTAATGCTAGCAGTACAGATTTGGCTGCAGAACACAAAGTCAACACATTCAGCAAGAACAAGATGAGTATTTTCATTTCCATTTGCCTCATTAAAAAAAAAAAAAAAAAAAAATAACAACAACAAAAACCTGGGGATTGATAGCCAGAAAAGTCAAAACAATCATTATCAAAGCTGTATCACTAGAAAAATGTAAAAATGTCTACAAACTGGGGATGCACAGAAGGGTAAACTCTCCCCAGCTGATCCAAGATTATCAGAATTACATGAATGTTGTGTAGTTCAGGGTCCTATCCCATCTAATGGCTATCATTTGAAGCTTACAGATGGATTAAAAGGACAGGGCAATGCATCCCTGGGGTGATGCTCCCTGAAAATCAAAGACACTAGGAGCCATCCTGTGCCTCAGGTTGTTTCTTTGTGCATAAAAGCATTTGCAGGTTTTTTGCCTAGAATTTTTTAAATCTCTTCTTGAACTCCTCTGTTTGAATACATCCTGAGTTCAACAGTTTAATGTTACAGTGTGGGGAATTAAGTTTATCTTTTCATTTGCTTTCTGTCCACTGCCTCACAATTCCACGGCCTGCCTCCATTTCCTGTAGTGTGCACAGCTGCCTGTAATATTCTCAATGCAAGTCAGGATGTTACTGAGCCCTGCCAGGTCATCATGTGGTCAAGGCAGATGAGAAGAAGTAGATAAGCTTCAAACTAGATAATGGGAAGAGAGTTATGTGTGCTGAGTCCACCCCTGCATTTACTGAAGAGTGAAAGGAAAATCAAGTATACAAGAAAAATAAATGATTGGAATAAAACTGAGCAGGAAAATGAACAGCAAAAAGAAAGGAAGCCTACTGCTGGTACTGGCACAGTACAAGGATCACCTGTTCTACAGCAAAGGGTCTCACTGCACAGTAGTCTCCATTGGCTCCATCAGAGTATAATAACAGAGGCATATTATATAGTATAATAACAGACAAACACATTGTGAGACACCCCAGTTGTCAGGAGGCTGATGCAGTTGTTAAAATAACCTTGCCTGATCTGGTCTAAACATTGAGGATTACCAGTGAAACTCTGTATGTTAATCCAAGGCACATTACATGGGCAATAAAGCAGGGGTCCTAGAACACTGCTTCTATCTAGATGTCAAATCAGAAATAAATGGAGTAACATAAACATAACAAAATAGTGACCATAGTTCTAATGGGTTTGAAAACAGAAAGAGAGGCAAAGGTGGCCGAGTGGCCTTGCTTGATGCAGCACAGTGAAATGAGAAGGAGTAGGATGGGTAAAATAGACTACATTTGTGTGAAATTGCTTAGAGAAAAGTTAATGAGATTCTATTGAGTCGTGCTGGGAGTTTGTTATAGAGGCTTCCCCCTCCAGGTTCAGAGTTGGATATGAATAGCAATTTCTGTAATGTTACTAGAGGAAAAGACAGACTAGTGAGAATTGTGTCATTAAGGTAGACTGGCTCCCAGGCATATGTTGAAAAATAAATGCAACCAATAATCCTAAGGCTCAGATGCTCCTTCAGGTGACAGGCAACACATTGGGCCACTAAGCAGTGAGGATAAAGTAGAGATTAAAGATGGGCTTGGCATGGTCCTTGCATACTTTGTCCTAGTGCTCAGTAAGGGCAGTGGAGTCGGCTGTGGGGACAAATGTAGGGTGAGGGGACAAATGCAGGGTGAGGACAAGAGTGCAGAGAAAGCACAGCTATATCTGAGACAAAAGGAAAATTTAGAACTGAAGGAGAAAAGACTGAAGAAGTCAGACTGTCTTCACCTTTGGAAATTTCGGGTACAAGGATTTTTAATAAATCTGTCAAGTTTTTATGAATGGGACTATATGCTTTGACAACAATGAATATACCACCTGCATGTAGTAAAGAGAGACAGGAGGAGAAGCAAAAAGG
>VZTT01021043.1:12681-42126 GCA_013400855.1 Buphagus erythrorhynchus
TAATCAATAAAAAATGTCTCATTTCCATCCTGAGTGTACCTGGGGCAAGTGGCTGTGTATCAGCACTCAGGCCAGTGTTGTGCCCCCAATACTTTCTGACATTCCCTGGCATTGACTCCTCTTCCCCACAATTCCTTCATGGCTATCAATATTAACATTCCTCTGACTTGACTTCACTAAGATGGACAACTCAAGCTCTCAGGTTTTTATTTTCTGAGCCCAGGTTTTCTAAACTGAAGACATATATCTATGTCATGAATTTTTGAGGTGGAATCAATCCCAGTTTTTCAATGTAAAACCTTGCAGGACGATTTACTGAAGTGTAACACTGTCTGCTGGATGTCTCCTTGAGCACTCAAGCACAATAGAATTGAAGAAAAGCAATGATCTCCCTTTGACAAAAGAAATTAATGTTAAGCAAATATTCTTAACAATTTATTGAAACAAGTCCTTGAAAATTAGCTTTAACACCAAGGGGAACCCAAAACCTCAGGGAGTTCTTTTAAAAATATTAATGGAGGAAAATACAGAATTTTAATGAATATATGCTAAATATCTTATGACTTGAAGCACTTAAGATGCAATTGATCTCACCACAGTGGTGACAAGTTAGGGAGCAGTGAGAACAGAGACTTATCATCAGATAAAAAGCTCAAAACAGAATTACATTCTTTGCTTGTCACCAAAGCACTAATACTGAGAGGGTGTGGGAAGGCAATTTACATACAAAATTGGAGCCACATAGCTAATGTACTCTGATTTTTCACTTGAACTACATCTCACTGACAGAAGGGACTTTTTCCTGTAGTTTATTTAGGAAAAATGGGTGATTGTGTTCCTCATGCACTATCCCATTTTCTACAGCACTAGAGAATTATTTTGTGTTCCGCTGAAAATTGTAAGGTAATCTAATGAAAACTGGCCATCCCCTGTCTTCTCATCATTTCAAAGCCCCTAAAAATACTATTTACAAAGTATGCAACTGGAAAGCTACACTGAATAATGTATAAAGAACACATTTCTTTGAATTTCATAGCCTTTTGATGGCAAAAACTTGACAGACTGAAGGATGCTATTCTGTCATGTAGCAAGCTAGATGAAGAGATGTGTAAAATTTTCTTTCTTCCAAGCACATTCATCTTCTGGAAGTAGATACCTGGAAGTGCATTTATGCTACTCTTTTGTTGGTTTGGTGGGGGTTTGATGGAGGGGTTTTTGTGTTGTTTTTTTGGGGTTTTTTTTGTTTTTTTTTTTTGGTTTTTTTTTTGTTGGTGGTGGTTGTTTTCTCTTTTTGTTTTTTTTTTTTTTTTTTTAAATGTATACATTTGTTAGTCAATTCCAAAACCTTTTCCTGAATGTTAAACTAGAATCACCCCTTCTTCTCTATCATGTGAAATCCTTTCCTTGATGACTCATAACTAACAGCACAACTAGGTGATCTTCTAAATTCCAAGGAACTCTTCTGACTTCCCCCTGTGGACTGATGCTCCATGGCAACAATTCACCTGCACCTCCTGGGTCCTGGTCCCTATAGCAAAGAGATTTTCCAGGGCTGAGGACAGGGCCATGCCCAGGAACAGGCTGGATAATCTGGATTCAGCTGTCACTGAGAAAAACATGCAGCCAACAGGCACAAAAAGGGACAGGGAATATTTGTCCCAGTGCAGCACCTGAACTGGGAGAACAACTTCACTTTCTCATGGATCGATTTCCCTCCTCGCCTGTTCCTTCACAGCCATGAGGCAGGAAAACCTCTTCAGCATGAGCATGTGTCACATGTATTACTGCACACTTCATTCCACAGTTCCAGGAAATTCCTCAACAGTTCTCTGTTAACAGGCATACAATTACCTGTGCTTTATTCCCACTGAAAAAATCAGTCACCATACACCATCTGTTTTCCCCTTTAGTCAGCAGCCAGCACATAGCACTGTGCACAGAGCATCAGGCCATTCTTTCAAGGATATATTTTTAGAGATCATTTTGACTTTTTCATTTGTAGAAAAGCAGATTTCTCCCTCTTCAAGGATGATTGTTATGTCGTGCTTTTTCTGAGAAAGCAGAATTATTAATTTAACCCCTGCAGCAGTCTCAGTTACAAAATGCACATTGCATATGAGATATTTAATGTGCACAGCTGGTGTGACCATTTAAAAAAATTAGGAAGAAAATAGCTTCTTGGTTTTCAATTTCTTCCCCAAAAGAATTTTAAAAAGGCACATTTTGTTCTGCTCTAATTAGTATGTGTGCCAGTGCATGACTTCCAAAGCAGGCAGATGCTTTGAATGAAGTCTAATGTAGATTTTCATTAATCTTCTTTGGCACAAGACTTTTCTTCTGCTATGTGTATGCAGGAAGTAATGACTAGAAAAGATGAGCAATCACAGGCATTTCTAACCAACTTAAGCTGGCTTTTATAAAGGGCAAGATAGGGTCATAAAAGAATATGGTTACCTCAGTGTCTGACATCTCTCGGTTTCTGGTTTTTCATAATAATGAAGGTTTGGGGGTAATTCCTTTTTAATACAAAATATCAAATTCAGATATGGGGACTCTAAAGAAATTAAATATCAATGCACTGACAAATGCATGCATTTCAATCAGTTCTGGGACCAACACAAGAGAAAACCACAGAAAGGTTTTCCTGACAGCAAGAAGAGAATTCAAAATTGCATTTCCTGAAAGCACTTTTCTGTTTAAAAAGGAGCAAGTTCCATGTTGCTGAAAATGAAAGCCTATCAGTGAACAGTTTCAGAGTAAAGCTGGAATTACTTTCATCTTTTCCCACCTCAGTTTAGGGATATTCTAGATTGCTTTAGATATGGCTAAAGCAGAATAAAGCTTGAAGTAGACTGTGTGTGTTTCCTCTTACTGAGCAGCACAGCTGGGTTGTTCTTCCAAAGACAAAGATCCCATGTTTGGAGGAAGTCCATGTGCCACAACAAGAACTGATGGTGCTTGAGGCTCATTTGCCAGCAGCAAAACCCACTCTCTTGTCAGAAGACTGACATGAAGAGTGAAAGTCAAACATAAACAACTCTCAACTCAGAGATACTCTCTTAATTTTGAGCACATCCTGAGGGCATGCGTTTTCCACTCTCATTTTCTCCCATTGAGCATAATTAATTTTTTTTTTGAAATCTGCTATTATTACCTTTTGCTTTTCTGCAGTGTCTTTCATGTCTTCTCTTTTTCTTTTGTGAGCCAGTCACTGATTCCCTCTGCACTTCTACCCCTCACTCACCAGCTTTGCATCTTAGCACTTCCCTACACTTGTAAGAAAAGACTCAACAGATTGCTGATCTATACGTGAGATTTGGGGATCAACTCCTGAACTGGGATAATGGGACTGGGAATTGCATGTTCCCTCAGAGATGTTGACTTGGGCAAACACTGCTGCTCAGCTGTTTGATTTCTGCTTAGAGAAGAGCCTTTCTCAAAATCATGAGGTCAAAAACATAGCTTCTTACCTGAATGCTTAAACCTTTTCTCCAGCAGGAAAGAGGCCCCTAAATACACTCTGCTGGATAGTTCTGGGCTAAAGATAGCATGTTTGACAGCTATGCACAAGAGAAATTAAATTAAAGGAAAAAAAATGTTCCCATAATAACAAAATCATTAATTACACAAATGGATTTCTATTTACAGTGCAAGTGAAATGATGACTTAAGAAGATTAGAGAGCAACATGCAATACAGAACATTGCTTTCAGGAAGAGCACAAGCCAAAAAAAGAATGAAAATTATATGCAATAATTTGAGATAATACACAGGGGATACAAAAGCAAGTTCTAAAAATGGAAGGAAATGTACTTCTTTCTGACCTCTGTAGAAACAGACAAAACCATTAAGCAATGGCACAGGAGCATTAACATTTCCTGATGAAACATTAAAATAACAAAAAGAGGGAAACTTGGATTTCATCTACTTTAAATGCTACCTTCTACAAAAGCCACAAAGAATAAAACAACACTTTTTCCCTAAAACAACAAGAGGTCTAAGTAGTGAATATTTCTAGGAAAAAGAAAGGAAAGCTATTCTGTTTGGGAAAGGTACCTGCCTTAGGTTGCAGGTTATGTTGGTAGAAGTGGGCAAAAGCAGCAGGACTCAGAGATTTTATAATATACATTTCACTTTCTCTTTGCAGAGAAGAATTGGTTCAGCTTTTCTTTCTTTTTCTTTATTATGAGTTAATACCCACTTCACTGAAGAAATAAAGTCTCCTTCTGCTCTGAGATTTGCAGCCTTCTGCATGGAACCACCTACCTGTGGCTGGCAAAACTGCCAGGGCTCCCTGTGAACACTTGTCTGAATGCACACTGCTCAGCTATAAAACATATCAAGGCTCTTCAGTCTTTGCTTTTTCTTCAGTGTGAAATTTTATAGATGAGGGAAGGCAGGCTGATAAAGGGAAGAGGACTGGAAAGCTGTCTGGCCTCAGATCTCTTCTATTTCTCTGTCTGTTGGTCTAAGCTTTTAAATAGATGACACCCCTCTACCCTCCCCAATGGCAACACTGCTCCAGGAGCTGAAACATCACTTACTGCCCAGAATTTACAAACACACTGCAAGCTGCATTTTGTGTTCACTCCACTGTCTTGACAGCAGTTTCTGTAGCACACACTGAAGCTGGGCATGATACCCGTGGGCTTTATCAAATAAAGGATTGCAATTCTCAAAAACAAAAACAAACAAACAGGAAAAAAAAAAGAAAGAAAGAAAGAAAGAAAGAAAAAAGCACTCAGAAGTTAAAGCCCAACTGGAGTTTCTGTGGTTCATTTAAACAGTAAAAATTATCCCATTGTACCTTGGTTTGCAGAGTTGTTTTGTCCCAGCTACTGTGAAATTTGCCTTGTTGGCATCTGGATGCCAAGGACAATTTTGATCTCTGCCCTTAAATATTTTGTTTTGGGGCATCCAGGGCTTTCTGTATAATTTTTCATGATGAAACATTGTGTTAATCCATTAGTGGTTCATTTTGTTGTATATATTTGTATCTCTTTATCTATTGGTGTAAAGTGATGATAAATTTTACATCAGTAAAATTTACATTAAATGTAGATACATAAATCAGCATAAAATCACCAGATTCAACCTAAATAAATCAACTACTCAAGCTCAGAGAATATATTTAATATCTGAAGAGGAAAAAAATCTTCTGCAGGAACAGTTCACAACTTTCCTGCAGGTACCTTCACTGATACCAGTCTCTACTAAAAAAATTACTTTAGGTGACACCCATTTAGGCATTAAAAACTTCTGTTAATGATAGTAGATACATGAATGTCTACTTTAGCTTTAAACTTATTTATAGAAACCAATGAAATCAGTAGATTATTCTGGAACAGAACACACTGAGACTGGATTTCCCTTATTATGGATCTTACCACACTGAAATGATGTAACAAACAAATTAAAGCAACAACACAATTTGTTTTTTCTCGAGGCTTGAGCCTTCTATACTGTAATATCTCATAAATAATTACAATAATGATAGGACACACATCACTGTGTATCTAAGTGGATGTGGTTATAAAGGAAAAATCTTGCTTTTAAGGCTGATACTAACAGTGGAGTGGCTCAGATACAGTGGCTCAGATCTTCCATATAATTTAGCAAAAAAAAAACCAAAACCACTCTACAAATAACCTTTGTTTCATAAAGAAAGTATTACATACAACCTTACAGGCAGGAGAGAGACTCATATGAGAGAAAATCTCCAGGGCAGATAAGTCAGGAGAGGAGCAGGGGGATGGGCAGGAAGTGATACTGCCAGGCTGACAGCTCACTTCTTGCAGGATTATTTTGAATTGTTTCATTGCATTACCTTAAGGAAGTTTTCACTTTGATAGCATAAATACTAAATATTTTTAAAGATGAAAGTTCCAAAGAAACTGTGTGGGATTCTTTTTTTTTTTTTCTTCCATATAAAAGCAGTATTAACTAGACTGCTCACGGGCTACAAAGAGATAAATAAACCTGCACAATGTGACCTTAGAAATGATCAGAGGTGGATTTCATTAATGTAACTCTAAGCTGAGCTCTAAGAATTTTAGCTCTGACCATTTGTAATGTCAAATATTTTGGCTATGAGGCCTCCTTAGAGTGCTCATGTATACTTTTAATGTGCCAAGAAAAAGAGCCAGTTATAACTAAGCAAACAATCAAGAATAACCAAACCACAACAACAACCAGAAAAAGCCTTCACATGCCATGTGTTCAGTTATCTGTATTTAAAACTCCATTAGGGAACAATCTTTTAAAGACTCAACATAAATTTCTTTTTTAAAGTGATACTTAGGCTATGCAATAACATTCAGGGCAGCAAATGGTGCCCAATTAAAGGGTAAAAGAGAGTAAATAAATATTCTTCTTGGAAGAGTGCAGTATTTCAGTATCCCAGGGCTTTTTGCAAACAAGTGGGAGATTGAGCACTCATACTCTATTTGAATGTTATTTTCCACCCAAAAGCTGATAAAAGAGTTAAAAGCATTTCTTAGACTCCCAAAATGAAGCTGGGGAAGAAGATAAAATAAACAGCAGACAAAATTGCTCTCCTGAGAAGAAGAACCCTGTGACTCATTCAGTGAGCCCAAATGCTCCTGAGCAGGAGGATCCTTCCCTGCACACCTTGTGCAAGCTCAGCTCCTTTAGCTGGGCTGAAATGGCAAAGCTCAGCTCTGACACACAGGAGAGCTCCTGAGAAGGGCTCTCCTGGAAAAAAAACAAATCAGAGTGTAGAAAGAGAGGACAGCAAACAAATGAAGCTGCCAGCATCACAGCTGGGCTCAGGGGTAAGGAAGCAGCGTGGAAGGGAATCCTTGTCCTGCAAAAGGGGAAAAAAAACCCAGAGGGAACATGGGATGGCCTAAAATACAGTTTCAGTAGGGTCAGCTCCTACAACTCAATCTGCCTTCTCCAACAAACACTGAGCACTGCCAAAACTGCTGATCCTGCTGCCCTCAGTGGTGGAGGAGACTGTCTGGGGCCAGATTCACAACGAGGAGGCCCCAGAAACACATCAGGGACAGGTGAGACAGGAACTGGAGATCGGTGCTGGCATCAGGGACAGGTGAGACTGGAACTGGAGATCGGTGCTGGCATCAGGGACAGGTGAGACTGGAACTGGAGATTGGTGCTGGCATCAGGGACAGGTGAGACAGGAACTGGAGATTGGTGCTGGCATCAGAAGCACCAGAGCAGGAGGTGGGAAGGATTCATTCCCCTGGCTGCCAGCCCCCTCCTGAGTGCTGCTCTCCTGAGGAAAAGCCAAGGCTGCTTCGTGTCTGCCAGAGGGATGGTCCTGGTTTGAGGACAACAAAAGGTCTGAGAAAAGCCTCCCACCAGAAACATGAGATTGAAGACAGAGGAGCAATAAGAAATCTCACACATCCCATGTGTGGGTAGCCTTGTTTCTGCAGTCAGATCAACCAGTAGAAACCCACTGATTTCAGTAAAATCATAATTTTGCAAACACTGAGAATGACTAGAAATTTGTGCTGTAAAAATATTTTTAAAATATTTTTAAAAATATAAAAATGCAAACTGACGATTTTTATAACTCAGAGGCAATAAAGTTATATTTCACGCATAAGAAATGACAATTTATCAAAGCCCCAACCCCAGCTGGAGAATTCATGACTTCTGGAATACAAACAAGTAAAATCCTTAATAAGACAAGTACCACAGCTAGAACTGCTGCTTCAGAAATACCCTCAGCAGCCACACTTACCCAATTAGTGATCTGGCAGGAAACTGAGCACATTCCCTCATTCAGCTCTACAGAAGAAAAATAAATATTTAATGTATGTAAACTCAGTCACTGACTGATCATTAAATATTACCCTAAAGAAACAGGAATGTCTTATATACTCACATACATTTTTTTTTCAGCTATTCTCTACATCATTGTGAAGATTAAAGAACTTTTGTAGGATTTAAATTAAGAGCTCCAAGTTTTCATGAATATCTTTGTGTGGTTATTGTCTACGCTAGAGTGCTGCAAATAATTACACCTAAAATATAATTTTTGAGTGAGGGAAAGAAAAATGCCTGTGATGCTGAAAACCCCTACATTTCCTGCAGGGTTTTCTGGGGACCTGGGAAAAATATTCTTCTCTTCTTTTTCTAAAGCGCAGCTTTGCTTTTCAGAGGAAAAGGAACATTTCATTTCCACTGTCTGTGCCCTACAGATGAGGAAGGAGACACCATGGGCACTGGTGGGTCAGGGAAGTGCGGAGTCAGGTCAGGCAGGGATGGCAGCTCTGCCCACTCCCACCCAGCAAAGCAGAGCCAGCCCAGAGGGGCTGCAGGAGCTGCCCCTTCCCCACAGGCTGGCAGCTGCAAGCTGTGGCCAGCTCTGTACATCTCATTAAATGTTCCCACAGCTCCTCAGAAGTGCTGATCTGTGTGTCAGCTCTGCTCCTCAGGAAAGGAGAGGCTGCATCATTAGTAGCTTTATGCTACAGAGAGGAAAAAAAGACTGTAACACCCCTTCAGCTCAGACATGACTCAAAGTGCTGAAGTTTTCAGGACACCAGCTTTTCACATCAAGAACAAAATTTTATTCCCAGTGAAACAATAAGAAACATAAAGAAAAGGCATCAACAAGAAATGGAGGTCAAAATATACTCCTGAGGTGGCTCCTACAACAACCAGGTACTTTCACAGTACCTCACCACTCACCTTTAGAGCCACCCTCCCACCAGCTCTGCAGGACTAGACTGCCATGAGCATTCTCTGCCTGCAGATCCTGCCACACCAAAGCCTAAACCTCAACAATTCCGTGCAGATGAAACTAAAATAGAGCTTGATCTTTTACTAATATTTTAAACTAATATTATCTTCAAATATTACTAAGTGTCAAAAAAAAAAAGTCACTTTCCTATATGAAGGCATCCACATTAAGAGAGAAACCCACACAGCTCTGTGATCCAGGGCAACATCCACATCCCGGCACAGCCCCACTGCTCTTCAGACTGCAGCAGCTCCAACACCTTCCTGACAGCCCCAGGAGAGTTTGCTACTTAAGGCTCTTTTTGTTTCATGCATAACATCCAGAGCATGATGAGCTGTTGATTAATCATATGGTGATTAATTACTTACACTCTTTCTGGTTTGGATTCAGCATAGCAATCAGCTCCTCACAGCAGCATATTCCCAGGCTCTGAAGTTGGGGGATTACCTGTCACTGGCTGCCCATGTGCCACATTCCTCTGTACATCCCTCATGTGTTTGGATTCTGTTCCTGGAGCACTTGCATGGAAGAGGCAAAAGTCATCCCCTTAATGCATCAGCACTCTGCAGTCAGCACCATGCAACAGGAGATATTTTTAACATGTATTAAAATGTAACTGTAACTTTTCACCAATCTTATTGAATCAAGAGGCTCATTATAAATAATACAATACTTATAAATAATAAGTGTATGTGGCCAGACAATGCATTTTGAAAGTAAAATTGCCTTATATATACAAACATCTATTTTAGATTGAAATATTTCATATCATTGGGCAGAGGCTCATATGGGTGAAGACAAAAATAAAATTATGTCCAACTTAGACATGCAGTATGTGGGACATACTGCTTGTAGCTCAAGCTCAGCTATAGAAGAATTCTCATTAGGCCCATAGGTGCACAGGCAGAGGATAACAGGCTGGTCCTTCCGAGGAGCAGTGAACTGACAGCTCCAGGAAGGACAGATGTTTGTCCCTACATAAGCCAGCTGTGTCAGGTCAGACTCAAGACCATCAAACCCAATAAATGACCTTTGGCCATCCTCCAATGAGTAACCAAGAAAGAGAACCAGAATAGGGAAAATAGGGAGCGATTAAAGTATGTCCTAGGTTACAATGTAAAGATGTGCTCAGAAGTATGTATTCTATCTGTTAAAACCAGGTGGGGCAGTGATCCTTGTCTCTGTGGGAGAGATCTCCTGTTAATGGGCCACTGAGTCCCACTGCATGACTGATAAAATTACATCATCCCATTGGGAGATGCTCCACCCAGGGGGAGGAGCAAAACATTTCCTACCTAGATAAAAACCGAGATTTGGAACACCAAGGCAGTCCTTACTCACTGGTTTCCAGAGGACAAGAGCTACCTGACCTTTCTACAGGATCACTACTTCAACAAGACCATTTCATCTGGACTGCTACCACCACCCTAACTAGTGGAGTGTCAGGGTGTATTCTGACTCTGTCAGTGGTTTTCTTTTGTACTATTGCATGTATTCTATTTTCCTATTAAATTGTATTTCTGACTTGGAGTCTCTCACTGGTTTTGCTTTCAAACCAAAAAAAGTACTAAGCCAATCTCTAGTAGCTTGTGGCTCAGACCAACTCAGCCAGAGAAGGTAGAGCAGGATTCAGGTAAAGAACCTGCAATTGTAACTTTGCCTTTTATGGGTTTCTGACAGCTGCTGAAATCCCAAATGTTCTTTCTAATTAGCATGTATTTAAATATGCATGAATCCATCTACTCTCTTGCTTTGTTTGGTTCTTGGGGGTGGCAGAGTGCAGGGTGTCTTCTCCCACTAGTTTCTAGTAGTAAGTTACCATTTTTGTGAATTATCTCTTAGAAGCAACTCTTCTTTTTTTAATGTTTAAAAACAAAATACAAAATGGAGGTTAACTACAAACCTGTGAAATCTATTGTCTGATTGACATTTTAAGAAAACCCCTTTTTACTTCAGTCATGCTATTTTCCTAGTTTAAGACTGCAGAGCTGGAGACTCTACTTCACCACAAAGCTTTAAATTTTTATTTTATGTGTAGTTAAAGCATCCTTGAGTCTTACATAGTGACACTTTCCCAATCTATCTCTGCCTGCTCACTCGGTGCCATTTTCCCAAGATCTTTTACAGTATTTGAGCAGAGACGTTGCCAGTGTAATTTTAGAAGTTTCCCTGGTAACCACTGCTGACATCTCTAACTCAAAATTTAAGAGTACAGCTCTCTGTAACACCCTTACATGGCTAAGTACCTCGCATCAGTTCAGCTCAGAAACCTCACAAATGACAATTCCATTTCTTCTGCTGTTCAGAGTTAAGGTACATGCCCACAGACATTGCTTTCACTTAAAGAAAGCTGCCCCCACCTTCCCCAATCTGCAGAGAGGGAAAAGGCACAGATGAGACTCAGAAAGTGATTCAAAGAAGGGAAAGTGAGACTGGAAAGAGGCAGATGCTGGAGAGAGAGCTGGTAAGAGATACAAAGGAAGGGAGGAGCTAAGGAACAACAGCATTTAGAAGGCAACAGGAACACCTGAAATGTATTGAGCTGGCACAGGAGAACTGAAAACAAATGATTTTACAGAAATAAAGAAAGCAATGGAAAAAGCAGAAATAGTATTTCTGTAATCAGTCCTTCAGTATATTTTTTGGAGGATGTTCATTTTCCTCTCCAGGTCTGGGAGGGAGGAAAAAGGAAAAGAGGGTCACTGTGAGAGGACCTCTGTGTGCCTCAATGTTTATCTCTGGGTATGGATGCTCTCCCTTCAGTGGGTCTTACAGACAGCCAGGCCACATCCTTACCTTGAAAATTATTTTATAAGCAATACCTTTAATGAACAGTACTCCCATGCCTGTCTAGACCCTGCAGTCCCTTTCTGTGACCCTGCTGCTGTGAGCTTTCCCCACTCCTGTTCATCCCAAAGGCTCATCCTGTTCCTATGCCCCTGCCTATTGCCCTGTGAGCCCTCTGGGTCTGAGCTGATCCATCATCTAATGCTTTGGAATTCTGGTCCACAGCAGGCTCTGACTGTTATATGATCATAGGTCAGGGTGAGACAAAGAGAAGAATGAATACTGAGAGACACGAATAAAGAACCAGGGGAAAAATCACTTTGAATAGAGAATATTGCCTTGTCTTCATTCTCTCATTTTCCCAGGTACATGAGTGCATATTGGAAGACATCTCTAGGAATATATTTTCCCCCTCACATATATTATTACTTTTGTTTTAACTCCTCAGGGACTGGAGTGCTGTGATTCAGAACATGGTGTTAAAAAGGAGATTTCCTGGGCACCACTCACCACTCTGGGCTCCATCTTTCCTCCTATCCTTCATCTCCCAAGTTTCAGTTTCTTTGACATATAATCTCTCCCTCTATTTGTGTATTGCTTATCACAAATGGAAGTCCAGTTTCATGTTTTGGAGCTGACAATGAAGAGAAAGAAAAAAGCAGTAAGTAATACAGCTAAGGGCAGGATAATTTTAAAAAATGCTGGAGAATCCCTGTTGATTAACCTGCATTGTACAGGAAAACCTAGGGAGTCTGGTGGTCATTAAGGTGTAAGGAAAAATAGACAATACAAAGGGATAGAGGAAAGGAGAAATCCAGCTGTTTGGGACCTTACCACAGCAAAAAGAAAACCCCCTCAAAAACAGAATCAAACCACAATGCCAGTCAAGGACAAAATAAAAAAGGAACGAAAAAAAATAAAGACTCTGTATAGAAACAGTAGAGTGGGGTGAAGTAGAGACCAGAGAGCTCTAACCCATTATAAAAGAAAATGCTGAGGTAGGGAACTAACACTGCCACTACAGAGGTCACCAGGAAACTGCTGGGGGAGAGGAGGGAGGAGTGAGGGGGGGATCCCTGGGACAGAATTCACCCTGAAAGGGTCAAAGATAGTTACTGCCAAAGCAGGTTAGCTATAATTAGTGCATGGGAACAGACAGTAAAAGGATTGTGATGCTAATGTCTGGGATTTTCAAAAGTATTCAGAAAGCTTTTTGTTCTCCACCACTTGAAGCCCCTCATTGTCTTTGCATCCCAGGTTATTGATGGTTTCAACTACAATTCCTAATGCAGAAGGCACACAGAACTGATTATCTCCTGCTGCTGTGGCTGAGCTCACCAGCCCTTCAGAGTGAGAAGGAGGCAATGTTTTCACAGATGAACATTTCCCCTCTAAAATTTCTGAGCCATGTACCACAGCCCCAAGATTTCAGCATTCTCTCAGAATCCTTTAACATGTTTTTTCTTAGATGACTAGACGTGAAAATGTGCTTTCCACTCTTATTATTACAGTACTGTGCCTTCTTTCCCTCCACTCCTTCATTTTCTAACTGCTTTAACATGTTTGAGAACAAGCAGTGCATGAGAGTGCAACTTGCACTTTAACAGACATCCATAAATTTAGACTTGAATTACACTGCTGGTGCCATGCTGTGCAGCTGCTGGGGGGAAACTAGGCCAGTATAGAGTAGTTACTGACAGAAGAGATTTTCCTGTAATGGTACTGTTAGGTACAATCCAAGGGTCAATCTATGAAGAGGCACGAACACCCCCCAGTCTAGCTGCATTCTAATATTGCATAAAATGAAAATCAAACGATTTATCTTCCAGAAAATCTAGACTCATCACCTGAACTTCATGAGATACAACTCCCTTGGCTGCAAAACCACAAACATGCTCACAAGCATATGAAAAATCTGAGTTTTACTTTCTGCAGTTCCTACATTATTGGATGTCTCTCTCCTTCCTCCTGCACTGGCTTAAAACCCCAAACATAACCTTCCAGCAGCATCTGACAGGGCTAAGGAAGCCACAGGTTAGGACCTGAACTGACCTTTTAACTCTGCTTGCAGGTATCATCTGCAGGCACTAAATCAAGTCTTCCTAACAGAAGACCTGGGCATTGAACCTAGAAGAAATTTTGGCTTTTCCCCCAGGATAATGGATAAATTTGCTCCAGGCTTTAGATCTCTGTCTATGGTAGGGAGAAGGCAGGAGAAGGTCCTCAGATCAGATCCCATCAGGAACCATCCATGAGGATGATAAGGACCAAAGAGCAAATTTCCAGCCATGAAGTTTCTGGTCCATTTTCTGATGAGTGGAATCTGCAGCTGCTGATGGGACAGCTCTGATGGGAAACCTCTGATGAAGGTTTACCCTTCATCACCAGCACATTTCCATAATTTCTTAACATTTTCTTACCGAGCCTGATGCTCCAGGGCATGACAGCTCCTATAGCTCTTCAACATTTCACAAAATGCAGGTGACTGCAAGGCTGTGGATGAGCTGCTCAGTTAGGGTAGTGAGGGCAGCATAAGCAAGGGCTGGGTCATAGAGTTTGTCCCTGTTTCCTCTTCAGAGCTGGAAATTGCTCAGTGTCTTCCCACCCTGGGAGCTGCCACCCCAGAAATCTGCCTGCAGCCTCTGATAAAGAGATAAAAGTAGCCCAGGCTGCCGTGGTGCCACAGCAGAGCTGCTTCAGGCAGGTACAAGATACGTTTTTTTTAAATAACTGCTCAGCAGAATTTACTACCTGCTAATCACGAGCTGATTATAAGGTTTTCCTTAGTCTGCTGGAAACCCCAGCAGTGTAAGTGGGCCATTTTTCAGTGCTCATTAGGCACCCTCAGAGCCAGCATCACATCAGCACACAAACGGATGCAGGACTGCAGGTGCTGAGTTTGCTGCCAGTGCTTGAAAACCCTCCCTGGATTCTGCAGCTGCAGAGCCGAGGGCTCCTCACCCCAGCTGCTCCCAGGTGTCCCCATCCCTGCAGCTCACCTTCCCAAGGAGAAAGGAGGCTGTGCAGGCATCTGGGGATGGAGCAGAGAGGGAGGGAAGGCACAGCTCCATCGCACCTGCGGTCTTTGCACAGCTAACGTGGCACAGAGCTCAGCCACAGCTCTGCTGGCCCAAGAGCTGCTCCTGCTCATGGATCCACCAGCAGCTACACCACACTGAGCCCACAAGCATAAATCCACTTAGGTTATGGTGTTCCTGAAGCCCAAAATGAAAGAGGGGCTTTTTTTACCAACACTGGGAAGGTATTTTTGCCATAAACCACTTCAGACCAAAGCAGCAGCTAAAGGGAGGGCAAAGACAGCAGTCAGGAGAGGTTAATGTCTGTGAGATGGCACACAGGACCCTGCACTGCACACCAACCCTCTCTTAACTCCAAACTCACTCTTTTCCCAGAGAAAATCTGTCAATGCCTTACCACCTGACTGAGGTGGAATATTTAATTAATATTTGCAAATTATTTTCATATCCCCAGGTAAGAGGTGCAATACAAATATGCCGCATTATAAAACAACAGCCCTTACGCCTGAACTCCTTCAGTAGTGCAGAGAAAAAGGAAATACTTAGAGAGTAAAGAAAATAGTAAAATCCAGGCTTTGAAATGTCATCTGCATTTTTGACCTCAGAAATACAAAAGTATATTTAGCTGGGACATTTAAAGAATGCCAGAGCCTTCCATGCTAGCTTTACCCAAAACAGGTCAGAGGTTATTGCTCACCGCATCAGAAGACGACTTGTTAAAGTGCAAAACCCTTCTCAGAAAGCACTGTGCTTTGAACATAACATCCACGATTACATTTTAAAGTTGCCAGTTAAACAGGATTGCAGATAACAGGTTCTGGCAACCAGCAAAGCCAAAGGACAGGCTGATTTAAAGTGACTCGGAACAGCGACCTGCAGAGATCAGCCCGCTGCTCAAAAGAGATCCCTGGGGGCACTGGGCTTTCTTTTTGAACGAGGTTTGAACTAGCAGCTAATGGGGGAGCTTTCCTGCATTCCTCCTTTATAACTAGGTACAAGCAAATGGGAGACAGTGACAAATGACATTCAACTCTAACATCTTCGTTTTGTATTATTATTAAAAAATGGCTTTTGTGAATGCCTTTGGGGCTCCACATTCTCCAGGGCAGATTTCTGCTCTACATCACACAAGTATAAATCTGGAATAATGTCAGTGAAGTCAAAGGAAATATCTGGGCATTACACAAACAATTTTGAGCAGAACTGGTTAAGACTGATCTAATTACAAGAAGGGACAAGCAGATATTCTGCCATTAGTTAAGGGGTGAGGAGAGGTTGCACGTGTTGTTTTGATCAAATTTGGCTTTATCACATGCAAGCTGGAGGCTTTAAGGAACATAAAACTACTCCCTGAAATATTAAAAATAGTTTTATACATTTTTTGCATTTCCTGCCCTAAGGTACCAGTTTATATTTCCAATAACCACATGTACATGAATCCTAAATTATATGGCAAGCAGAATTTCAGTTTGGTGGAACAAACCATGATCCAGGTAACTGCTAATCTCAGATTGACTAAGAGATCTGTTGAGTTTAATTGCTGCTAAGAGTTCATACCCATAAACATGGATGTTTATTTCTTCTCCTCATGATTTGTCTAGCTTCATGTTTAAACTGGGAAACATATGCAGAGATAAAACATCATCTGCTGTGATACACACATTGTCTGGGAAGGAACTCTAATGTTTCACATTAATGCTGTCTCATTCACAAGCCAGATCCTATTTTAAGTGAAAGAAAATCCTCAATAATTGCCATAAAGCCCTGCTTGACACCCTTGTGACCATGAGTCAACAGTCCTGAGTCTACCATTTGCTTATGAAATTAAAGCATAATAATATCTACATTTCCTAGACTCATCCTCTGTGAAGCATAACTGGGCAGGTGAAAAACTTTCAGATGTGCAAGACAAGCAGGTAAATATTAATTAATACTCAAAAATGCCTTTACATGACACAACCTTATGACACTGACAGTTCTGCAATTAGCAATAACAGTTCTGACCTGGAGAATTTCTGTGAATTTGCAGCTTCTTTTCATTCTGCCTTCAGCCTGCAATAGACTGCATAGACTAATGTAAGTTTGAGTAAACCAAATCCAAATAAATCCTAATAAAATAGAGTTTTAAAGCAAAAAAAAAACCAAAAAAATTCCCTCCTCCTCACATTTTGTCCCTGCATACCTGGTGCCTACTCTGTCTTGTGCTCCTTCATATGATGCATCTTTCCTACAGAGTTAATTTTGATCACCTGGACTCAGCCAGCTCTGTGGCAGCTTTCAAGCTTTGATGCACCAGGCTGTAACTTTGACAGAGCAGCCAACAAACTGACCAAGTTGGCATGACAGAAACACAAGCTCAAATTAAATCCTGTTGACTTAGCAGGAGCCTGTGAGGAGCAACCCCTGAGCTGGCAGCCAGGCCCGAGCAGCTCACTGAATCCACTGACCAGAATATTCAACAGCTTGTCTAAGAATCCTCCTCTCTAAACAGACATTAATCCCTACTTTGGAAAAGTTCCCTGCTAACCCTGAGATTACTGACAGGTTTATTTTCCAAAGAAAATATTTCAAAATACAAATATTTTTTTCCTCTTTCAAATAATTCTTAATACTAACTATCTTTCTAAAGATTTTACTATTCACTAAAATAACATGATCAGCTGTGCTTGGTTAAAGCTCTCTATTCACCATTCAGCTCCTCACACTGGAGTCTACAGACAGATTTTAGAGGCAAGACTCAGGTCTCTCTCTGCAGTCATACACTGGGATGCAGACAGCAATGGGGTTAAACTGTAATTATTGCAGTGATTAAAGTAATCCCCCATAAGGAGAGAACATCCTGGGAAATGAAATAAGCTGACACAACAGAAAGTTTCTTATTCCTTTATGCAAATGAATCCAGGTAACTGTAGCCTAAAATTTCTTCCATTGTGGGCACACATCTGGTATTTCATCAGTTTTGAGAAATAAAGTGTTTTCTTCCCTTGGCTGCAGCTCCTCACTGATCTCTCTGGGTCAAATAAATCTCCAGAATGGAAGATGAAGCCTGTGGCTTGGGTTATATATAATAGAAGAGTCACTGGGTTGACCTTACCTCCAAACAAATACTGAAAGACATTTCTCTCACTGAAGGATAAAATACACTAACATAGAGGCTGAAGATTTCTTTTTCTTCCCAGCTTCCCCTTTCCCTTAAAATGCCTCAACCTTCATGAGCACACTCTGCACCCCATGGAATGGAGCCCTCACTCCTCCAGAGCTGCTCCTCGAGAAGTGCACTAGAAATTCACTGGAAAATAAGTTTGAATTTCAGCTTTGCTGACAATCTATTGCATTTTACTGAAGAATTTACATATACATAAAAGTCTGCCAGAAAATAAACAAATGCTGTATCAACTGAGCTTCCCAAAACCTGCAACAGTGTGACTGGATACCAATAATCCCACTTTTCAGAGAGTGCTGTTACATTGCTGAGAAAGAACAAAGCCAAATCCCATTTTTTTGCAGCCTTGTACCACGCCAGTGTTTTCAGACACCAGCCATTTTTCTTGATTTACCAAGACCTCTCAGGTGTTTCTGCCACTCAACAATTAATTGCTCCTGGCCAATTTTTTTTTCTCCCTTCCAGACCACAGTCAGCAGCATCCCTAGACTGTAACTTTGCTTTATAGCCTCAGGCCAGTTACGAAACCGGTGCATTGTTGCAGTGAGAGATAAATGATTCCAAGGTACCAAGGAGCAGAAAGGCTTGGGAAAAGCTGTCCAACTCTGAAAAAAACCCCAATCACACACATGTTCCAGAAGTGATGGGAGAAAGGTGTGTTTTTCTTACACAGGGAGATTCATGGTAATGGTCAGGCCTGATGGTCTTTTACCTAACACAACAGGAACAAAGCAGAAAGTCTGTGCTTGAAACAGAGGAGATGCTGCCAGGCATTTCCTTATTTTTTTTCTAAACTAGACAGGTGAAAATTTAAAAAGGAGGATTAGAGATGCTCTCTGAATCCCATCTGGTGTGTAGAGAGTCACAGAAAACTGCAGGAATTTCGAGAGCTGACCAAAGAACTTGGCATTGGAATGTGAGAGTCAAACAGAATCACTGATCTCCTTCAGCAAAGGAGAGGTGGAGAGTTCACCCAATTACTTTGATAATTCCACAGAGAAATGGTGGGAGCTTTACTCCTGTGAGCCAACAGCTGGATGCTCTTCTGCAAGATGCAATTCCTTGGAAAACCTCTCTGCTGTGGTGTGTTCAGGGTCAAAATGCAGATTCATGAGATAGGCAATCGTGCTGACTTTTCTGCCTTTGCCCCCATGGAACATGCTCTGCTTCCACAAAATTTCATCTCCTGAAATCCTAAACATCTGTGGCAAGATGGGTCACTTCTGGGTTGCTTCTATAAAATTCTGAAGGACAAACTTGGATTTGTTAAGGCAGGGGAGCAAAGTGGAGATGTACACCCCCTATTTCCACTGACGGAAAAGGATGGCTGAACAGCAGCTTGGATTGTGTGACTGTGCTCTTTCCAGTAATTAGTATCTATGGTACAACAAAGAAAAACAGACAAAACTGGTGCAGGGATATGGGACACAATTCAATAAAAATGTTCCTAACTCTAGAAACAGATCACCAACACACTCAAATAGATCTCTCCACTCTGCACAGCCTTTAATAGCACTCCCTAGAGAAATTAATTTCCTAGATAAACACATTTTTTAAAAAAATAATACTAATTCTAGTCTGACAATTTTTGTGTTTAAGTAGAAAATAGAACTGCTACATATTCATTAGACATAGAACAACTCTAAGTATTGTGCCACACCATTAATATTTATTTTATATTTTATCTTTTTTCTCCTGTAAGAAGCAATTCAATTTTTCAAACCATCAGTTCACATTACTACAATGGGGAAAAAAAACCCTAAAACATGATAGGTGAAAATGAAACACACAAGGTCTTAATTCAGTGAGTAATAACTTACATAATTTAATAAAACAGGACAGGAGTCCTCTCACTGAAGTCAAAAGAAATAATCACATGTTTTAAGTTAGCTCTGTACCCATAGACCTTGCTGCCATTTCCCATTGATTCTGACTTGGAGGGAGAATTACTGTAAAATTGTTGTTCCCTGTTGCTCTCTCCATCTTTGCTGGAGGTTATCAGGGCAATAATGTATCTCAGAATGAGATACAGGGTCTTCTCTCAGAATTCTGGTTTATTTGCACCAGCAACACGTTACACACCAGCCTACGACTGGGACAGATGAGGGGAGCACACGCTTCTTTCTGCCAGCACTGCACCATCCTTGGGAATCCTAGGTAGTAAATGAAGAGGTTAAAGCCAGGAGTGTCTCTGCATGCAGCAGCTGGGTGAAATTAATCACCTGGACAAGAAATCAAGAGTCTGCCAGTGCCCTTTGTGAAATTAAGAGTATAAAGTAAGAAACTGTACACAAAGCAACTCAGCACAGCAGCAGCGAGGTTTAACGCAGCCTAGATGTTATTTTACCAGAAGAGCAATCTGCACAGCAAAGATTACTGAGAATTAGTCTTGTTTTCTAAATACATTCAGTGTTTGTACACAATGTTCCACTTCCACTGGGAATGCCTACTAGGTACCTGCAGAACTTGAAACAATTTTGTGATCCCTAGGACAGCCAGCTGCAGGAAATGATTTACTGTGAACATACCACTCACAAGAGTAAATTATGCCAAGGATTTACTGCAATTTCATATAAGCAAAACAAAACACTGCCTTTTGAAGGGCATCACAGAAAACTATCTTTTCAACTGCTGAAATGAAAATAAATGCCTTTTTTCACATCAGCATACAGTAACAATCTCTCAAGCATTTCCACATAAAAGCTTCTTAAGCTTTGAAATGGCATATTTAAGCTAATTGTTCTGTGCTAAAAGAAACAGAAAAGGCAGTAAAAACTGTGTTTCTTCTTTTTACTTTTTCTCCATTATAACACTTCATGTCTTTTCCTACATAATTACCAAAACTGAGTTCCTCTACTTTAAAAACATAAGAACTGAAATATGCATTTACCTTTTGCCATTCCTTTTCTACCCCCCTCCATTTAAGCTGTAAAATCATGTTCTGAAGCCATAAAAGTAGCGTGACATCTGTGAAATGATGCATTTTGTTTCTAATGCATGCACTCAGCTGCAGATTTGACTTTGAAGTACTTAATTCTGAAATATCTAAAATAATCCCACGTCCCAGGGAAGTGGCACTAAAGCATTCAGAACCATGTCTTTCTGACAAAAGGGTCACGGTGAGAAAGGGACCAGACACACCTCACCCTTTTCAGTTCTGCTTTGGTACCAGCTTTCCTGTCCCCAGAAATCACACAGCTTCTTTGCTCCACACTGCCCCAAGGCTCACATGTACCCAGAAAGGAATTCAGAAGACAGGATAAGGAAAGTTTTAGGATGAACTGTTTCAGACAGTAGATAAGGTAATGGGATGCAGAGTGGAAAGGCCAGACACAGAGCTGCAGTCTAAAATGAGTATGTCTGGTAAGAAGGCAGCTATTCAGTGTTTATATTTCAATTTCCATTGCCTCATTTTTTGTCCTCATTCTGTTCCTGTTAACTTCTGGGCAAGCCACACAATCCCCTTTAGAACCAAGAGTTTGAGCAGAGGATTGCTCCAGCACCCACAACACACAGAGCAATATGACATGGAGAAGCTGGGGAAAGGCTGCAGATTTGATTTAACCCACTTGTTGGAGCTAGAGGTGAGGAGGGATGAGGATTAAAGTCCCAGATGTTCACACCCATAACAAAAATATAAGGTGTTTCTCAGGCAGCCATACTAAGACTCTCTGAACCATGGCATTGTCTCCAACACTTCCCCAAAACGAGAATTGCAAAATATGGGGGGGAGGGGGGTTTGTAATACAGTCCTTTTCCTCTTGAGCCCTGCAACCACCCACTGCCAATTACCAACTTCTTGCTTTGCCTGTTTACACCTGTATGATCTTAGCAGCTGATGGTAGAGACAGAGATGTGGCATCTCCCCACCCAGAGCAGACATAAGCAGTCACATGATAAACTTGCTTGCCTCACATGCCTTTAACTATTGGTGATTTATTTAATCAGGTCTCACAAAGAAGAGAATTAAACCCATGGCTGTTAGAAACAATGACTGCTTTTTAATAGACAATAATTTTGCCCAGGCTGGCTGAATCCATTCACTGTATCTGTGATTTCCCTCTCCCTGTATATTGCAGTCACACCCTCACATGCTCTCACTTTGCTTCTGTAAGGCCTTTTTAATAAAATTAACACCACTGCAAACTCACTCCTTGACTCTGCCAAGCAAACAGCATGACCCTACTCATTAGAGTTGGAGAGCCATTCATGCACAGAGTAGCAAATTCACCATCTATTAAAATAAAAAAAAATTAAGTATCCCAAAATTGGGGGAGTTATTCTAAGTTTTACTCTGCTGGCAGCAGAAATATATTATGAAGTGAAAACTACCATTTAAATAAGGAAGAAAGACAGCCAGCTAGGCAGAGACATTAAAGGGAGGCAAATGCTGAAGCCCTTGTTAAACTCAGGGAAGCAGCAGCAGCACTGGAGCACTCAGGGCCAGGCCATGGCCCCACACTTCCACAGACTGAAGACAGCAAGGCCACGTTGAAGACTGACAATACTCAGCTCTAAAAGCAGGACACATGTTTGCAAAAGGATTTTCCCCATGAACAACCCTCATTAAAATGAGACAAATCTTTCAATCTGTATCATGGGTATACCAGAGACACACACATTTTCCAGCCAGAGTACCATAAAATTCCTATTAACTACCATTTGCTTCAGTTGGGACCTCAGTACTAACTTCTAGTAACCTCAGAAATACTGTATACACATTTTTCCTCTTTAATACCATGACTGTCAGTAACCAAGATCCAGGATTGTGGATATTTTCTTCTAACAAGAATACTTTTTGCTGTGGATATAGCCCAATTCTGAAGTCTGGTAGCTTTGGGATGAGCATGTTAGTAAGAATAAGAAGTTGAAACGAGTATTTCCCTAGGTTCCCATGGGAACACAACAACTCCAATTCTGGACAGTTTCAAGATATTGGGTTAAACACTTATTAAAACATATCTAAAAAGGCTATTCCTGAACATTTCAGGAGCTTCCCAGTTACTATTCACTGGAACTACAGGCTCAGGGCACAGAGAACCATTAAAGCACAGGAGAACTTGGGAAAAAGCAAACAAGGGAAGCCCAGCACACAGGAAAAACACTGGGAAGTAGCCTGAGGAGTTGGCATATTTGAACAGGTAACTCAAGTGTTTAGGAATGGCTGTGACACTCATCAATGCTTACTGCATATTGTGTTCATGGCTTTATTGCACTCTTCACACTGTGCTTTCCAGGAACATTTCCTGCTGCCTGCCATGGGTTTGTCCAGCCACTCACAGCTCCAGCCAAACACACCTGCTACCCAGCTGCTAAGGGCAATACCTTCTATAGTTCAAAACAAGTTATGTGAGGAAAAGTTTGTCATTAATTTGAGATAAAGAAATTCTGCCTTAATTTCTGATGCACTGGGGAAGATGAGAGGAATTCCAGGAAAAAAGGCTAAAGCTGGTGAAGTAGTGGACTTGGCACTGCTGGGGTAATGGTCAGGCCTGATGGTCTAGAAGTTCTTTTCCAACCTGAATGATTCTGTTCAGATTCCTGAACATGAACAACTGCATTCCATCTCTCCTTATGTTTTCCACATGCATCAGGACTTGCAGCCTAAACCAGAACTTGTTGATGTCCACAAGATGCTTTTTTAAATTGCCATTTCATTCCTCCCCAGTGACTAGACTATGGAGCAGATCCTGTCTTCTCAGGATCACAGACCTGTTAGCAGTAATTACAACAGACCAGTTGCAAGCTAACCAGAAAGCTGATGAAAATAGAATTCTCCTTTTGAAACTAAAAATATCAGGGGCTCTTAATGGAATAGCAAGAAAGGCTTGGTGAGCATTAAACAAACAGATGAGATTAAGAATGTGTTAGACACTTGCAGCACTGTATCCAAATGTACACTATTAATAGAGAGATTTCTCAATTGCACTGATTTTTAAAGAAACAAATCCCTGAAGATGAAAGAAGCAGACTAATAGAATTATATCTTCTGTGCTATTTTTCAAAAATCAGGAAGACAAATAAAATGAGAACTTAATCTAGAAAACCACTGGGATAACATAAATTAGGAAAATAAAGATTCGGACAATAAGACAAGCTGTGTTTCAATTGAAGTCTTTGATCATTCAAAATAAGTACACTGGAAAATGAAATTTTCTGCCTTATTTGATTTCTTTAGGAAACAATCTCTTTCTTCTCTGTTTCTACCCAAAGTACCAGAAAACCCACCCCAAAAAGAAACAAAAATCTCACACTGTTACCTCATTGGACACAAGCTTTTCTCCCATCCCTGAAATCAGAATTTCTTGTATCCCTTACTTCATCCATATTGTACTTTAAATATGCTGCTGCTATAGTGCTCTAACATTTCAATTTGCTTGTGCTATTTTCAACATTTCCTTTAAGTTCTTTATAAGAATATACAAAGGAAGAAAACTGTTTACAGAATAAAACAAAGTCTGTCCTCCTTCTAAACAAAACCTTCATTAATCTTGCATAGACTTCAGTTTCTTATTGTACAGAAAACAAAAATCCTATAGATGTCTAAAAAGGTATCCTGCAATAAAAAACTTCAGGATATTTATTTAATTTCTTAGACTGAAAGTAAGTTTGGAATCAACACTTCATGTACCACCTTTTTGTAAGATCCAGGCACAAACTAATCATTTTCAGGGATTGTTTATACTTAAAACTATTATTTTAGGCTGGTATTTCAGACTTAACTTAAAATAATAGCACCTTCATATACTGCATTCTAGGAACGTTTGACTGGAGAACAATCTGCACAGGAAAAACTATGGTAAAATGGATATATCCTGAAATTGATTTCATGAAAGCCCACATCACATTCTTGGGTGCTTTAAGCTATGACAGACTTGTCACCATAGTACTTCAGAATTTGATTACCAGCTGCAAAGAAAAAGGAAATTTTTTTGGAGAGCATTTATCAGACATTATTGTATATAATTTTTTTATTGATGAATTCACAACAGCAGCCATTTTGCACCCTGAAAGTTCTTTGAAAGTCTATAAAAACTTGGCATCAGTTACAGTGTGCAAGAAGGAAAAGAAACAATCAAGAAACAGTTAGCAGTGGATATTTTCAGTGCACATTCTAACCCCAGGAAACAAAAGAACCATTTCTCTTGTTTTGCAGTTTGTCACCTTCCCAGTAGAGACTTGTAGATTTACACAGGAGGCGAGACAATCCCAATCCAATCTTAAAACATCTCAATCATTCAGTCTTTTTCCTTGACTCAACTTATCACTTATCCCCACTGATCACAGCAGTTTCACCAGCATGCTCTGTCTTCAATTTTTTCCGAGCTGGCTCTTCCAGGAGCAGGGCTGTGCAGAGCTCCAAGGACTGAGCAATTTCATCAATTGTCCACTTGTCTTCCTGCAGGGCGTGCTCCTCCAGTGTGAACGGCCCCTGCTTGGTGCGGGTCAGCTCCTGCACTGTGGCACAGGTGGAGAGCTCTGGAGCAAAGGAGGAAAGAGGGATTGGACAAAGTACATAGACTTTCAAAGTGTAACCACTTCCAGCTCATTTAAAATGTATTTTTTTATGTAGCCTTTTACATTATTCTGCTTTATTTGACAAGGAAGGTCATGAAGATTTATCACTCGTTTATATCTTCTTAAATTTGACCCAAGAAGTCCTTTGATTTCAATAGCTGTCCAGTATAGTAAAGAGTTCAGAATCTGACAGAAAGCTGTCAAGAATTTTTCCAGATTTAGATCAGAATGAAAAGTGAGGAAATAATGTCATAAGATGTAAGCAGAACATTCTGCATTCTCAAGTGACCATGAACTATTTTTCCACGCATTTTGAGGCCTTAGCACTTCTTGCCTTCAAGAGGTATTTTTAACATTTTTATCCTGTGCTGCCTATCAGAATAATAGGAACTAAGATAAGGAAAAATAAAAAATATATACAAATGCTCTCCTATGTTCAATAAATACCAGCAGGACATAACTACCTATAAGGAAGCTACAAAACATAACAGCAACAAACTTGTAAGCATACGGGTACACTAAAACATTCTCTCCCATCCTTTCTGATGCAGGAAGGTTTTTATTTCATTTTCAATTTTTGAAAAGAAGCCCGCCATGGACAGACTTTATCTTGGTTTGTCATTAAAGGGCTAAACATAAGCCAGTATGCTCAGAAGGCAGTAACAGAAACTTGGACTTGCCTAAGCACAAATAACAACATTGAAATTCATAGGGTTATCCCACATTACTTGCTTTCTTGCAAATGTACCATTTAAAAAAAAAAAAAGAAGTTTGAAATGGATTATCTATTCTCCATCATGCAGTTTGATAGATACAAAGCACAAGACAAATATCCCTGTGGGAAAGCAAAACTATTCACAGTTCAGGCAGAGGAGAAAGAAAACACTTGAAAAATCATCACCAGTGTGGAAGTCTTTCCAACAGATAGGGTTTATTATGTGCATGGTAATGTTCTGTGCAATCTGTTTTCAAAATGTGATGAATAATGTTTAAAAAGACAGTATCTTTCTTCTTCTCATCCTTAATCTGAGTTAGCTTTAACACAAGAAAGAGGGGGGGAAAAAGTCCCCCCTTTGCCTTGCATTATCTTGCTCAGTGCTATTATTGCTTGCTCCATTTTTATCACCTGGCCCCCGAGGTCCCTGGCAATTATTTAGCCATCATTCCCCCATGCCCCCAAGGAAATTACCTGAGTATATAAAAACAAGTGATAGCACTACAATTCTGCAAAATAACACACAGGTCTAGTTACTTGAGATACACAAAATGACAAAATTTTTCCACAAACACACACTTGTTCCTTACACTGTCGTGGGGTTTTTTTCATGCCTACCTTTGCCAATGTCATTGACCAGGCTCCTGACATAAAAGCCACCACCACATTCAACATCTGAAATGTTAAAAGTGACATGGTAAATTGTCAGTGCCACGTGAAATCTACTTCACATAGAAGCCATGCCCCCACATAAATGTAAAAATGCGCTAAGCAAACAACCCAGTGATAAAATATTTATAGGATGCAACATCAATTATTCATCCTGTAACATATGTGAGGGTGAAATTGCTAAGCTAGACAGGAGGGAAAGCAAATAAAATGGCAACTGTACTAACTCACCAGAATTTAAGTACCTGCTATGGTATGTTAAGAAATGCTTCAGTCCTATTCATTTTAAGCATTTCAGGTTGATTCATATTTCTAATGATGAAAGCAAGTTATTTCAAGTATAGCCTAAACAGACTATCAGTGCTCTTCAGATAATGCAGACAGGCAGCTCCATTAAAATTTTAAAATTCACCTTTAACTTTTCCTGCTCTCTCAGCCCTTCCCTTCCACCTCTGCCAGTGATTAGCTACTTGTCATCCAACCATAAAGTAAGGGCTGAAGTCACAGAGCACTGAGTTCTGTCACTCATACCTGCTCATCATAAACATCCGGTCGATCACAGGACTGGGGATCAACTAGGCAGACAGATCAATGCAAGGCATCATCTTGACTTTACAGCTGCATTAAACATTTACAAGAGTCTTTTTTGGTTTATTTATTAAGATGCTTCTTAATGTACTACCCAAGGTTCTTGATGAATGACAGAAGGAGAAATAAGATCCTGCCCCCTCAACAAGAAAGGGGTCTGACAGTAACTGAAACTGGTCCTGGGAGAGATGCCAGCAGGTCTGGGCATCTCTGTGAAAGAATGGCAAAGTGAAGTAAGCAGACCTGAGAGAGGAATGAGCTGGAGGCTGCAAAATCGTGTACAGATGCAAATAATCCCCTGACCAGTCTCTCAGAATTTTCCCTCACTGAGAGATTAGATATAATCAGCTTAACTTAAAACCAAAATACGATGCTTTTAATACAAAGTGAAAGTCTCTGCACATGGGCTCACACCAAAGTAAGTAGCTGAGTGAAATGAAACCCATTTCACTCTCTTAGTCCCATTCTGAGTGTAAATAGACATTAACAAGCTGGAAGCATTGCTCTATGTAATAATCTTTGACCTTTACCCAGCGTGAACAGTGGTGGCTGGAAGTGCTGGAGAGAAAGGCTGTACACTCTCACTGGCCGAGCAGGCTTTGCTTCCACTGCTTCCCCTCTCTTCATCAGAGTTGAAAGCCTTTCTCCATCCTTCTTCAAAGCAGAATAGCTGATCAGACAGAGCATGAAAATGTGTGTCATACGGTTGTAATAGAACAGGCTTCCCATTCTCCAGATCCTGGTAATATTGTACTAGGGCAGCACACATTTTACTACCCTCCAAGTACTCACAAAAACCCACAAAAACCCAGCAAGTGCTGCTGCTGAAATCTCTTGGACACAGAATCATCCCATTTACCAATAGCTACATAAACCAGAAAACAAGAGATGGCCCTGTATTTCTCTCCTGCGGTAGGGATTTAAAACCATTTTATCACTCACTTTGCAGTTTATGAAGTAAAAGGGTTTCTATAAGGTTACAACACTCGCAGCTGTCTCTAACATCCCGTGTCTCAAAAGTCAGCAGGGCATCCTCTGTTTCAGTGTTCTGTTGAGCTGAGCACTGGGAGCCACTCAGGCAACTCCTGTAATTCTACACTGCAGCTTTCCTTGTCCCACACCAGGGTCTTTCCTGAACAGCAGCTGCCACATTCTAGGATGTTTAGGGAACCACCACAGAAACTGACTTCATTGATTACATGGAACTTTATCCAAAGCTCCAGCTTTGGTCACGACAGAAGGATGACCAAAGAAAAATCCAAAAGGGTCTTGCTCACAATATTAGAGGGCAATTTGGAACAGGTCACATGAAGCAGAACACATGGGCATTACAGGGCTCACACAAGAACCACAGTAAGTCACACATGGCAAATGCAAAGGAAAGCAGGTTAGCTTAAATCACCATAAAAGCCATCTGTCACAAGCCAAGTCATGCACACTGCCACTACTATGGCTCACCTGACCAGAAGAAATTTGCTAAGCTACAGAAGCTCAGTCATTAATCACTCATTCATACTCTGAGTTTTCAAAAAACTAATTCAAAGTCATTTAAGGCATTTCCACAGAGATGTCAGTAAGACTGGAAGACAGAAGACAAGCCCTGCAAAGCTGCTTAAGACTTTTGCTACTTTACATTTACCCAAAACACTCACAGAGTCCAGGTCACCATTTGTGCTGGATCTTCAGGTGTGCACGGCCTGCACTTGTAAATGTTAAACTCCTGACTGCCTGGCCTCTATCCTCTTGTCAAAATGTGTCTTAATGCTTCTGAGAGAGCTGACTTCAGTTGGCAAGTCCTGACAGCTGAACACAACTGTCAAGAGTGTCTGAATAACATGGAACTTACAGTGGGGGAACTTGCATGATGTCCCCCGTGAACTTTTGCAGAACATTTTCAAGATCTCCTTTTGTTACCTGGTCTGTGGAAAGACAACAGTCAGTATGTTAGTATTGATTATTCACATGGCACTAATGGCATCAATCACATTCTGCAAGCAGATCTAAGTAAGAGTTCCCTCTCTTCTGAATTTAGATGCGGTGAAAAACACCAAAGAAAAGAGATAAAAACCAGATTGTAGGCTGGTTTATTATCACAAAAGGAATGGAACAAACTGTCCAAGGTGATCAGGACAATCTGGATACTTTTAGAAGGGCAGAAATCCTCCTTAATGCTTTCTTTTGTAATTCCCCTCTCTTGAGGCTGCAAATTCATCTTTCTTGGAAACTATATA
>VZTT01021043.1:47872-63749 GCA_013400855.1 Buphagus erythrorhynchus
TCTTGTCTTCTTGTCACAATAAAAAAAAAAAAAAAAAAGACACAAAGACTTGTGAAAGCAAAACACCCACTGCCAAGACAAAGCATTACAATGGTTCTGCCATGAAATGCAGGGATATACAGTAGCCTGAAGCTGCAGTTTTGAACTCCTGGGATCTGGTAAGGACCTTGAGACCAGCACAAGGAGTTCAAGGTCATCGAGTAACATCTCTGTTCTTTGTGAGTTCTCTGAATATTTGTTTCAGGGTTCAGAGTTTTTCTTTAAAAAATTCTTCAGTGTATATGTCTGCAGTTTGCAAGAATGAAATCCACTCGACCTTAGGACAGTAGCTCTTGTCCTTATAGCATTTCACCTGATGCCCTCCTTTACCACATTTTCACCCTAAGAACTGCCATGTTCTGAGCATCCAGCACAACCTGCTGAAGCTGACAGAGGCTTCCCTGCCCCAGCTGCTCCATGACTTGTCACAAGGCTGTCAACACACCAAGGCTCACTCTGTAATATGAGTCTGAGCCAAGCTCAGGGACACTATCAGGTATTATTACATGAATGGTCTGACCCATTTCCTATCCCATTCCAGTCCCCTCAGCTTCCCTATGGTAAGTCCAGAGGCCTTCAAATAAAGCCTGGGAGAGAAAAATCAAAATGTTCCACTATTTCCCAGTAAGGTTCCAGTGACTCCCAGCTGAACTAATACAAATTTGAGGATGTATCTTTTAGAACCTGGCTGACCAAACTACTGGAGCACATCCAAACAGGCATAAGCACTAACATTTTACTCTGAGATGCAATGCATCCTGCTTCATGTACTTGCAAAGTACAAACAAGCTCAAGTAATAACAGTGTAGGCATATAAATCACACCCACACCACTGGACTAGTAAGACATGCCTTGATTTTGTTCCATGTGACAACCTGCCACTTCAATGTATTTCTTCAAGCAACTGCTGCAAAATGGAAGCAGCAGAAATAGTCAGACAAAAGGCAGCAGAGTGCAGACTTTAACATAAAAATAACTGCATTCTTTGCTTACTTCATGTGCTGGGTTGGGCTGGGAAATACAGAGAATTTTCTTCATATTAGTTGGTATGAGACTATGCTTTGGATTTATGCTGAAAATAGTGTTGAAAACACAGATATTTCCATTACACTTATTAAACTGCCTTTATCACAACCAGTGACTCCTACTTTTTTTCTGATTCTGGCCCCATCCCACTCCTAGGACTGAGCAAACAGCTGTCTGGTGTTTTAGCTGCCTGCCAGGTTCAACCACACCACCACGTCAGGGCTACATTTTTCCTAAATATTGCAGATGTCTGGTAACTCTGAAAAATTAGGTATTTTAAAATAAAATTCTTCAAGTTTGCACACTTGTGGAATTTATGAAAAAAGAAACCAAAGAAAGACTGGATGAATGCTGCCCGACAACAAATATTTAAATAAACTTTAAGGTGTATTATCTTTTACTACTGTATTAGCTGTTAGGACCATAAAATTGACTGCTTTCTGAGACATTTAATGATCTGGTCCTGAACATTTAATAGCATTGCCAGAAAGACACTATTCAGCACCTATCCTAGAGGTTAATAAAAACATGTGAGCAGATCATTATTATCCTAAGCATGATGAATGATCTTAACAGTTCAGTCAAATTCTAAATCTGAAAATTTGAACACTCACGCTCTGCCTTCTGATGTTTCCAAAGCAAAATACTCATACTACTTCAGTTTAAATTACTTCCTTTCCTTTAATTCTGGTTTTAGCTATCTTGCTTTTAGGCAGTCTGTTACAGTAACATGTTGTATTTGACCTGTCAGCAATAGAGAGATAATTGTCTCATCTGTTAATATGTAAACACAAACTGCATGAACAATACAATCCAAATCTCAGTATTTCCCCTTTAACTTCTGCAAAAAAAGCAAAAGGGTTTGCAGCTTGTAAAAAAATGACCTTAAATGTTAGTCACAAATCCCCATTCCTTACAGAAGCCTTAAAAGAGTCACAAAATACTCAAGCCAGCAATGCAATAATCCACAAAGAAGGCTATAAGGTCAGGAAATTAAGAATTGCAGTTGGTTTATGATCAGTCTCTGCAGTGCCCTTGGCTATCTACAATTATATATCATAATTCTTACTTGCCACTGGAAAAGGTTTACTTCTTCCCCTTTAGTAGGGTGCAGAACCTGGAGGTTGTAGAAGATAACATGAGAGTCCAGAATTATTTGTGTCAAAATTCAGCATTAACACTCTTTTAGAATCTCACTCACAGTGCCCTCAGAAGCACCCAATGGATTCTGAGTCATTTAATAAGTGTTCAGTGACCTTTTCTCACCTGTGCTGGCAATCATTTATTCCTTCCAGTTTTATGAAATACATCTAGGAGCATTCTCCCTGTACTCTCAAATTACAAATCACTGCAGGAACACAGACAGCAACTGCTCACAACACTCTGCCTTCAACCCACTCAACCCGAAACAAAAAAAGCAAGGTAGTAGGTGTTGCAGGCAGTGGCAAAGCCTGACAAGTGCAGACTGTGACAGAAAGCATCCCTATACAGCAGCTCCTCAGAGAACACCCAGCCAGTCAACAGCCCCTACATCCTTGCCCTTACTCATTTCAAGAGACCAGGACCCAAATCATTTCAAGATTAAAAGCAGCACCTCAACTTCCCTATGGGATTGCACAACATGCAAGTGCAGCACATTAAAAGCTGAGATCCAGCGTTCCCAGTCACGACTTGCAAGTGCTGCAGCATTGTGCATTAATTCCAACACAGAATGGTGGGCTGGTCCCAAAGCAGAGCCTCAAAACTGTACAATGGTACCCTGAGGACAAACAGACCTTTCCAAAACTATCCTGCATTAAGGAATGGCTGTGTCTCTCAGCCAGTCAGAAAACCATTTTCTTGAAATAAAGAAAACCATTGTGGCAAGTGAAACAAAAAGCAGCAAAGTGGCCAGAAGCCCTTGAGTATAAGCAGCTCCACCATTCACAACAGCAAGAAGACAGCCTTAAGAAGATACTTTACAGTGACAATCCACTGCACTCTGTCAATGATAATGCACAAACTCTGTCACACAGACTGGGGGATGTGCTGCATGCAACCCCAACAAGACCAGACACATAGCAAAATGCTTGGGTGGTCGTACATGTGCACCATACCTACGACCAGAAAGAAACACACCACAAAAAGCCAGCACTGGATAAAAAAATATGATTATAGGAATCTATAAGAAACAAAATACAAACCTCTAATAAATCTCACAGGTCTTGGGAAGAGGAATTTTGTTTTAGTGCCACAGGGCACAGTCAACATTCTCACAAATAATAAACCATATGTTTACCATAATATTTTTATTAAGAGAGCAGCTATAATTTGGCTTTTTTATTTTCATACCCAGTTTCAGAGAAGTCCTTAGACTAACACAGGAAGAGAAAGCATATCCATAAAAAGAGAGAGAATAAAGGCAAGACTTTATCAGCATACATATTTAATGGAAAGGGGGAAGAGGAGAAGAAGGAGGAAGAATCCCCTCCCATTTCAGGGACTGCACAGCCAGCAGAGATTTCAGCTGCAAAACCCCACCCGGGGGGGCTCCAGGAGGCTGAAGCCCCTGGGCTGACTGCCAGGCATGTCTGCCCCACTTATCAGTGCAAATGCCAGACAGACCATGCAACAGAGCTTCTCAGTTTTAACTGTTGAGACATCAAGGTTTTATTTGGAAAGAAGCCAGAGACTTGAAATCTTAAATTATAACGTGTTTTAAAAGCTTTTTCATACATGGAGAAGCAACACTTTAGAAGAGCTAGACAGAAACACAAGTAATTATGAAACAAGGTCACCAGTAGCTGTCAGGAAGATTTTAAGATGGCTCCCACTACAAGAATTTCCCAGGCAAGCAAGCTCTCTGGAAGAGGCAGTTCATAAGAGTTCATCCAAGGATGACCCATTTTCTAATCACAGCAGCAACAGAACACAGAAGTGTAAAAGGAAAATAAATAAATTAAGGCTACAATCCTCTGTGCAAGAGATTGAAAGCTAGGAAAGAGAAGTCATATTCAAGAGAAACAGAAATTCAATTTATGTAAACTGATGTCTGCATGTGGCTAACAAGTTTGAACATAAACAAACATAAAACAAGTGCTGTAGAGAACCTGATGGAAATCAGGGGGAGCACACAGCAGGCAAGCACTGATCAGAATTAGTGCTCCTGTGCCAAAACCATTTGCTCTTCACTTACAGATTTGTAGACTTAGGCTACTGAGACAGTGAAGAGGCCTTAAACTCTCAGTTTTGTAATGACATTCAGTTTGTGTTCAATGATTTCTAAAGCACAAACAACCAGTTCTGGATTTAATATTTACAGAACTTATTTTGCTGTTTGTACAACATTAGCAGCTACCAGTGGTTTCCAGTATGCTAATCATCCACCAAATGGAGAAGTGCATGAGGTAGACAAATAAGCTGGAAAAAACCCCAAGGGTTGCCATAGTTTCAATTATTTTCCAAAACAAAGCACTCTCACTAAGCAGATTCCAATATATTAAAAGCACAGAGCCCTAATCTCTTAAAAGCAGGTTGCACAGAGGGCAAAATAAAGACTGCAGGATGAGGGAGGAGTTTCATGTTTTACAATAGAGCAAATTCAAAATTACCAAACACCAAACATGACCTTTTGATATACATAAACATTTACAAGTTCTCCACCATTCCTTTTTTTCTCCTAAAAGAAAAAGCTGACTTTGTGCTAAGCTTGCACTAAATTGCATTTACTGCTAGATGCTGTAATTGTACTGTCACTGCTGAAGAACTATCTGATCTTTACTTTGTGGACTAACAGGATTTTCTGATCTCTTATGTCAGCTTATTTTAAAGAGTTCAAACATCATGAGATGACTAGATATTTTATGTGAAGGAAGGACTAGAACCCCCTCTAACAGCAACCCAACAGAAGATACTTTGCCTGTAGCTCAGAGAAGCTTCAAGGTGTTAGCTAAAAACTGCATCAAATTTAAATTCTGGAGTCAGAGGGAGTGCAGGAAAGGGAGAACAATGCCAACAGTAACAGGAACACTGCATCACCTGAGATAACAGCAGGCTACACATCACCCACAACCACAGTGCAGGCTCACAACATCCAAGAGGGGATGCAGGTTAATGTGCAAAGATGGCTGTTTGAAACCCACAGTTTCTTTATGCAAACCTTTCTGGCAACTGCTCTCTGTGGAAACCTCCCTCACTCATCAAAATGTCTTAGGTTGGCTCTTAAATGTCATCCTCAGCTTTAATACCTGTTTCATCATTCTGTCCTCTAGTACCCGTATCACAGATAAAACAAAATAAAGAGAGATGACCTCCAAGTTCTATCTGGAAAACAGAGTTTCAAGGAAATATATAATTCTCAGTCCAGAAATATAAGACAGTTCTTCCAGAAGGGTAAGACTTTATAGCTACATACAAAATCACAGATAAAATGGAATGCATGAAAGCCTTTGGCTGAATTCAAAAGCATTGCTAAGGCCAAGATGCAGCAAATTTCTAAAAGGCAGGGCTAAGAGCATCTCCAAATTACTAGAAAGAGCACTAGGGAAAACAGTGTAGAATGGCTAATCGAAATTGGTTCCCATCCTTTTTATTTTCTGTAATTTTTTATGAAGAATGAAAAAAAAGCCTTGCCATGTTGCAGTCTTGATTTTATTAACAAATCCAAGCAAGAACTGCACATGAAGCACAGCCATATGCACAATTATAGAAAGGTCAAGACGCAAGAAAGCAGCACTGACCTTGTGAATGGAAGAACAGAAAAATCACACCAGAATATGCTCTTAAAATATTCAGCATTTGGGGAGGAAAGAGCAGCACAATAGGTGCAGTCTCCTGAAGATTTTCAACAGTTTAAAAAAGAGCGTGAATATTAACAGAGCATGAAGCTGAGCTATTAATAGATTAGGCCTCTGGGGTGAGCATAAAGGAGCACCACACAGCACGTTAAGCCAGCTTACTAATAGTATCACTGCAGTACAGGATGTATCTATACTACTCAACAGCTTCTTCTTCTACAACTTTGTTTTAGGGATATTGGGCAGGGCAGAAAAGACAAGATATTAAGATCAGCCTCTTCTCCTATGATTTGTTATCAAAAAAGCAGGTTAAAAAATGTATCATACGTTTTGCAGTAACAGATATTTAAAGATGTTGACAGTGTGTAAGGCCATTTCATCCCTCTAACATTTTAGCCCTTCCCAGTTCCTGCATCCCCCACTGTGCACGCTTAGCATTCTGTCAGAGCAACTTGTTTTCTACAGACACCACTTCAAGTTTTGCTAACACCTTCTACACATTCTCAAAACACATCAAAACCAACTTCATTCACGCATTTTCCCAGCCTTCCTTTTATGTAAGCACTTTCCTTCTGACAAAATAAGGAAGACAATCACATTGTCTTCAATGTGATTTCACAAACTGACACTGATCTCCAGTTAATATATGGAGGCATTTGCAGAACAAGAAATTCATTGTCAATAAGGGAAAATACCACATAGGACAGAAACCAATGCCAAGTTTGCATACACAACAATGGGTCTCTGAACCAATCTCTTCTGCTCTAGAGAGCTCCTGGAGTTACAGTACAAAGTTCTGGTTCTGCAAAGACCTCCTCAGGTGCCAGTAGTGGTTAAAAAAACCCCATCAAACTATTATAGCAATTCCTAGATGTAGCTGTAAAAGGCTACAGACATTAAGTAGGACAAGTTTTATTGATACACATCCTGGCACTGTGTTGTGCAAACATATGAGGAAGTATTCCTTGAATGTTTGCACAATAGCATAACAAATACCAGGGAATAGAAATGTCAAGACTTCTCTGTCTTATACCTATATTTCAGGAATGTAATATACTTCCTCAAAATGGTAACTAAATGGGTGAAATTAAGCAGCAGTACATGTCAGGAAGAATTCACCTAGCCAGTCTACAAGGGCTGAAGCACATCCATCTGCCCATGGATTAACATCTCTCATAAAACAATCACTCCATCTCCAATCTGCCAGTCCTGTTCCTCAAGGAAAACCCACAAAACATCTTTCAAAACAAGTCTGGGAACTAAAATTCATAACTCCATTGGGTTCAAAAAAACCCATGGACTCAACAGAGATATTGGATTTCAGGCACACTATGATGTTATCTCACATTAACCCCACCATGTGCCACAACATATCATCTACCAGGCTTTCTCCTTCCCCTAGGAGATAACCTAACCATCTTCTTCCCCCTTCTACCTGCCTTAAAAGGAAACAATAATTTCTTTGGCCTTGAACAAAGGCAAAGTAGTGACATTTTGTGTAGCTGCAATCTATTTTCTTTGAATGGGCAGGTCACATTCTGCACTCTGTTCCCTCTCCCATCTCACTACAAAAAGAAATTCTGTCAGAGCCTTAGTTATTTGGGACGGGATACCATGAACAAAGAGGTGTGAGAAGGTAAATCAGTGGCATAAACCACAGAGAGAAAAATGACAAGGTGCTGCAGATGAAATATTTCTGAGGGAAAAGGCTGAAGAGCAAACAAACCATTTTTACTTGGATTCCTCCAAGACAAATACAGTTGGATATGCTAACACTGCAATTTGAAAGCAAAAGCAGATGAACACAAACAAGGTGGGATCTGAAGAATCAGCAAGCAAGCAGTAACAGTCCTCCTTGCCTTGTACCTGAGAGCTTGGCTGATCCATTGTGAACAAATCCTTGCTGCCCCACTTAGGAAATAAAACTGTTTTCCTAATATATTTTATTAAAGCAGATAATAAATATNACTTTATTATTAGTGGAGCACTCTTGGGGTATTACCTATATAAATGCTTGCCCACACAGAATTGTTTGTATACCACACTCACAAGCACTACCTACTTTTTATTTCAGAAGTGGTCTAAAAGATACCTATTCCACTAAGCTCTAAACAAACCTGAAATACGCTTAGTTTTAAAATCCACAGCTTCTATTTTAGATCTGAGAGAGGGCTTGCATACCCAAACACCTAGTTTTCTGTACCATAACAATTAGTCTAATAAAATTATTATCACTACCCAAAAATCCTGCCCTTCCAAGACAATGTTAAGAATATCAGAATCTGAAAAAGAAAACAGAACATATCCCTATGCACTGTATGAGTAAGTGGGTTTGGTTTCACCAGCTCCAAAAGAAAGTACAATGAAGGACAGAGCTCAGCTGGTGATCTAGGGAAATTTTTAAGACTAAAAGTAAGAGCACACACCACCAAGAGGATCCTTTAAAAGGAAAGTCAACTCAATTTTCTCGCACTTGCAACTCAAAAATGAACTGGAGAACAAGCACTGAAATACACTGAAAACAAAAAGCAACAAACCAGCACAGTGAGGCTATTTAAAATGAAAATTAGAATTTCAAAAGAAATAGCACTTACACCATCATGGTGTGCATGTCAATGTGCAAACACACAAATGTTGGCAGAAGAATAGAGGTCTCAGAGATGCCGAGTTCTTATAAGCCTCCTGGAAACAGACAGATAAGAGGAAATAAATCTATTGCAGATTCCACTAAGAAGGGTCCAGAGGGAGCTCCACTGAATTACTGGATACCAAAAAGTCTACATGGGGCTTTGGTGTCTAACGAGCTGTAAACAAACAAAGTCACAAGTAAAGGCTTCACTGCTTTTGCTCCTTATAGAACCACTGGATGTGCTTTCTAATGTGTTATTAATTCATTGAACTCACTGCCAAAAGATGGAAGCAAAGGACTTAATTAAAAAAAAAAAAAAGAATTCATGGAGAAAGTTTAAAGTTTGAGAAGTTAAGGGATGTAATTAAAAACTTATTCTTAGGACAGTAAGATAATCACAGGAGTCAAAGAAATAACTTCATTTTTGGACACTCTGTCCAGTTCTGCAGGATCTGATGCCACCCCTCCAGAGAAACAATTTTTCAATACACAAACTCTAATCCCAGAATCACACTGCAAAAAGTAATTTACATGTCTCAGAAGTTCTGCTAGGTGATTTGAACCAATTCCTGCTCAGACGAGCCCTCTGTCACTCCATACAAGTGTGACTGGCAAGATTTAAAACCTAATCATTGATCTAGCACTCATTTTCTGTTCAGGGTTCATAAGAACACAAATTCTAACTATTTTATGAAATGAAAGTTGTCATATATCAGGTCACAGATGCATCTTCTTTCTGCCTATAATCTCTTGTTCCTTTTCTAGGCTTTGAGAACACTTGGAGTTTGGCTTTAATCTACCCAGAGGTTTTGGGTTTTTTTGCATAGCTTCATTCTGGAGAAGCCACAACTTTTGAGATTAATTTTTCTCTTTTTACCAGTCATTACCCAAGCCTGTGCCACCAGTGCAAAGTATTCAGAGAATTTCCTTCACATTGAGCACTTGGGGAGGTATATGTATGTGGACCATGACAAGAAGTTGCATCCTCAGATAAAACCAATACACCCCAAGCTTTCCACTCATGGAGAGGCAGTGGTTGCAAGGACAGTTTGATGGATGGCAAAGTTCTTCATTCACACTAGTATGACTAAAATTCTCTTAGGCTGAACCCAGATGCTATGTCACTGAAAAATATGCAAATTAAGCACAGAACTGAAGTCTGAAAGTTTCAGTTATCCATAAAGGCTGTATGTGTTGGGAGACATCTCCTCCCAATGGAAAGTATTAGATTAATGAACAATTTGATTGCTTAGTGCTCTTCTTTTTTTTTTTTTTTTTTTCCTCTGATTAGCACAGCATCATTTCCCTCACTGCTTCTATGCAACAGCACATTCCTGTACATGAGAAGTTTTAAATCAGACTACCACTTTGGAAGCTGTGCTACCATTTTCTAAACCATTCCCCCCCAGAAAAACACACTTCTACATTGTGTTTGGGAAGAAAAGTCATACCTAAGACATACCTAAGACTGAATTGTTCTGAAACAATTAACCATAATAAATATTGGTCTACTCCCATTATGTTAATTTTACTTGTGAAACATGAAATATTTTCTCATTCTACTCAAAAATCCTGAAGTGCAAAAAGTCCAAACAAGACTAAGTGCAAGTCCCAGAACAAGAAGAAAAGGTGCTTCTCCTGCAGAACATTTTTGAAATGCTCAGTATTTAAATTCCAGATCCAAGAGCATTCAGCTTCTCGCTCTCACTCGGAACATTTGAAACGACAAAAAGCTAACAAACAAAAGCTTAGTCAGCTTGTACATATTTTTATTTCTGGACAAATATTAATAATTCAATGAGAAATCTGGAACACTAAGCAGGTATTGCCCTTGGCTACACACTTCTGTTTGTCTTGAGTTTATTCCTAAGGAGGTCAAACCAATTAAGAACTCAGTTTACACATCAAGAGTAGCACTCCTTGCAGAATGTGTGTGAGTTGCACACCAGGGGATAATGCTCAGAGCTGCCACACAGAGTCAGGAAAGTTTCACACAATGTTTGGGAAAAAGTCAGAGCCCGTCCAAGTCCTGGCAGAGTCACCATATGGAGTTTACTGCAGTACCATACATTTTGGCCACTCCACATAGCTCTGCTGCCAGCAGTGATAGACTGAACTGTTTCTTTACAAGATGCATTCCTAGAAGCAAACAATAAATCCTGGCCAGAGAGGGTCAGACAGCTCCTCTGAATCTTTATAATAACAAAAGGAACAAAAGAAAAACATCACATTTCAACAAACACTTTAGCATCCAAAATAGTGGAAAAACAATTAAATTAGAGTGTAAATTTCAAGCACATGGCATGGAAAGCAAAAACATACTCAAACCTATTCCATGATCTATTTAGTCATGAATTTATTTCTTCATACATTATGAGATGCTGTTGCCAGTGTGGTCAAAAAACCCAACAGGCAGACATCTGTGAGAGATCCTTCAACTTCCTTGAGCCTCAAAAATCATTGCATGCCTAATTTACTGAAGTACAAATAGAAAATAGGAAGGTTGAGACAGGAAAGGTTCCAAATAAATGCTGCAGATTTCATACCTGGCAGGGATGTCAGGTACCTCATACTCTCCTCCAAGGAGGAGAACACAGGAACAGCTGCAGTGGAGGAGCTGCTGAGCTCTGGAAAGATTGATCTTTGCCTCCCTGAGCCAAGTGCCCACAGCCCACAAGGATGTAAGGCCAGGGATGGACCCGCCTGGGGTGGCTCACCAGGCTGCCCCCACTGCACATCTCCCCTCCTTGCCCTCAGGAGCAGCTCTAACCCCTGGGAGCCATCTGGGAACAAGGTTTGGCTGGATAACTCTGTGACTGCCTACAAGACAGTGAAGTCATCAAGAAACCTGAGCATACCCTTTTCAACCAAAAACGCTGAAAGCACGTCAACCATCACAGCTGTTTCCATTGTGAACCTCAGCTTAAGACCTAATTCAATTGCTTTACATGTTTTTAAATCAACAATTTACATATTTAGCTGTGATGACTTAATTTAGCTGAAGTAAATCTATGACTTCTTTTAATTTCAAAGTTCTTTCAAAGGAGGTATCAGGTGGTAACTGCTTACATTTCCACTGTATATCCAGCTGTTTACTGCATGCTTCAAAACACAGATGCCTCTGAAATGCACTCATATAAACCAAATGCAAACCCATTACAGCCAATGCAGAGACTGGCACTGCCTGTCCTGAGTTCTGGATCAGACTCTACAGCTATGTCCTTTTATCCTGGTTGTTTTCTTTTCTGTCAAATTATTTTCCTCTGAGTTGAACTGAAGAGTGTCAACCACATTCTACCTTTAAGCTATCAGTTCAGCAGCTGTAAAAGATCTTAAGTGTTCAGATTAGAAGAGAATGGGGGAAATGGCAGAATATAATGCATTATTGACTTTTCCTGCATTTAAGATAAGATTTAGAAGGCTTAATTGATTTCTACATCTGTCATTCTTATCTAAACTTCTCATGTAAAAATAATGGCTAAACCCACAGGATTTGATGATTCGACTTGTGAGGAAGGAACCAACACTGGGATATTACTCTTGGGAGTAACTGCACTCTTTTGTGTATGTAACACCTACAGTCTGGGGGGGGTCACCAAAGTAAAATTAATCAAAACCAGCAATGAACAAAATTTCTATCTGTCAAGGCTCTGGTCTGGATTCTCTCATGCAGTCACTGGGTGTTTGCTACCTTTGGCTTCTCACACGTGTCTATTGATGTGTTTGCAGAGCATCCCTCTACAGCAGCAGCAATGCAATCCAAAACACTCTAAAATCCAAAAAATGCCTCTTAAGGCCTCATGGTATTTATGAACACAGAAAAGAAACAAAGACGATCTGTTACTTCAACTAAATAACAATGAAGTTATCTACACATAAGGAAAATTACCAAAAAATTGAACTGTCATCCACAACTAAATCCCTAAAACATCAGTTTCAGTGCCAACTTCATTAGTTTTTCTTCCTTTTTTTTAGTACGCTAACTAGTATAGAAATCTTCCAGTAAAATGGTAATTTGGTATTGATTAACATTTCGTAGAAAATCAAGACAAAGTTTTTTAAATAACCAGTCTGGACATTAAAGTCTGAGTAGCACATTTTTGACTAACTGCAAAAAGGAGCTGAAGTACACACCTGAGCTAAACATGCAGCACAGCTGACATATCTGTATGTTGGTTCAGCTCTTCACTGACAGAGGAAAGAAAACCAGCAAATAAAACCCCCCACTAATACAAGTCATTTAGCATTCCTTACCTTGGAACCTGCCAACATAGTTCCCAGCATTTTTGTTCCTTTTCCAATACCAACCACTGCAAAGACAGAAAAAGAAATGCTACTTCAAAACAGCCCTGCAGTTCCTTTTTTAACACCTTTCAATACTAAATATTATGCTAGTCAGAAACTCAGCCTTTCATGCTCTGTTAGCATATGAAGAGAGTCAACACTTTTGAGAAAGCATCTCTGATGTTCAAACAACATCGAACTAGTGAAAGGAAAAAAAGTCTACAGCAGAAGATAAATAACCTTCATCTATTGTTAAAATACTTTAATTCAATTCCTACATTTATTTATCTTTTAATCACCAAAGAAATGGAGAGTGCAATTAACATTGCCTCTGGTTGGATGAAGGTTATGGCTTACCAGTAATGAATGAACCCTTCATTGTAACCAAATAGTCCTTTTAAAGGTTGATAGTGACCAAGAGTAAAATTGTCATGACAGCATAATGGAATTATCAAACTTGTAGGAAGAAAGTAAAATAATCAAAAGGTCCAACTGCCTATTACTGTGCGTGTACAGATTACTGTTATTTCAACCTTAACACCAGTATTCTAAAAAACAGCAATCAGTCAGCTTTTCATAAAAGAAAGAGACTGAAAAAGAGCTTTATTTTATATTTCACATTTTACTTTAAAGCTTTTTACAAGGTGCTTTCCTTTAAAATGATTTCCTATTGATTTTTCCACATACAGCAATCCAAAGAAAATTTTACAAGGAAATTAGTTTTGTGTATAACTCATGGAATGTGTAACAGTTTATGTACCTCATTTTAATAAAATTAGAGGAGTTAAGGGAGCTTTCAGGAAATCAGCTTCATGTTAATCAAGAGCCAGGACCAAAATCATCAAACTGAAAATGCACTTTAAAAAAATTTTTTTTTACTTGTGTTCTAATGTTTCTCAATTCTTATGCTCTGAGACTCATTAGATTCCTCCTTGTTCTCAATTACTACTCCTCTTATTCCTGAGGGTTTTTAGTCACACATGCCCTTGTGCTTGTGCTTTCATGTACCTTCAGTTCAATCTGTTCCTGTTATTTGTCAGATAAGAAAGAGCTGCAAGAAGCTGAGAAAAGGAGATAAGCACACAGATAAGACTTTATAACCAAGCACTTTTCTTGCAACATGATGACATAACTGACACTTCAACAGCTGAGCTGAAATTTGCTGAAGAGTGTCAAGAGTTTCAATAGAATAATTTTAAAGAGACATTGAATGCTTTTGTGAACAAGATACTAACAATTTTCTCCATTAATCATCAGCTTATGGAGAATGTGTGTTATTGAACACTGACATAAACCTCACCTGAGAGACTACATTGAGTGTAAAAAGATTTAACTGAAAATTTTTTTTATACTTTTTCATAATTCATTACTGCCATATAAAAAAAAAAGCCAAATAAAATCCCCATTATACAGCAAGAAGCAGCAAGCTGGAACCCTAGAACTGCCCTAGAATAACACCAAAAGAAGATATTCACCAAGACTTGAGCTTGCCTTTCTGTCATGTCATAGATCACTGATCTCTGCCTCCAAGGCCCTTCCTCATCCACATTTGCTGTCAGTAAGAGAGGCAATATAGAAGTATGTTTTCTGATAAAGAGCACTGCTCAGTTATTGGCACTACACCTGGCACACTAAGCAGGACTGTATCAATTAATTGCCAGGAACAAAGTTAGACATGCAGTACATAAAACCTGGGAGACAGCAGTAGAGATCATGAAGGGTTTCAGAAAATTTAGTATTTCTATCACGCTCCTGTCCATGAGGAAGAAAAACTTTCTGCTCCACCACTCCATCCTGAAAAGCAGCACACATACTCAGAGTAACTTGTTTCTCTTGTGTCCTTCCCTCTCTCCTCATTACCTTACCTGAATGTACAAGGAATCTGGGCACATCCCCTTTCTCACTCCCCTCCAGTTTTGTCCTTCCAATCTAGGTACCATTGATTTTTCCCTCTGTGTTTTGTATGGCAATGGAATGAAAGATCCCATGCCTTTTTTCAATCCATCCACAGCTAATTAAGGTGATGTGCTTCTCTATCTATATACCAAGCACATCAAGCCCAAATACTTTTTGTCATGCCACAGAAGCAGGCTTTGGAGACTGTTGGATATCAGAACAGTTGGAGAAGAAATTAAAAAAGCACGAGTGATTTTGCTTTTCCTATGGATCAATGCTGTTGACTTTGCACAATGAGAAGCAGCATGCTCAAAGGGAACACCTGTGCTTCAGGAATGCACACTGAATTCTCTAGTGAGTGGCCACAGAAAACAGGGAATTTGAACCAAACCAGGTAGCTCTCCATTCTAACCCAAGAATGTCATTTTGCCAGTACACAAGTGACAATTACCAGCTACAGACATCTAGCAACACTTGTAGCAACCAACCTTCTCTTGAAGCTGAATTCTTCCTGAGAGAAGTCATTCATCAAAACTCAGAGCGTTTACTTTCAGTGTATACTCAGAGTTGTACCCTTCTTTTCCACAGCAAAAACATATTGCTGTTATTTCTCCAAGCCAAGGAGAGCTACAAGGTTACGATTTGAGCAAGCTGCAGTCTGCATGTTACTTATCAATAAAACTGCAGGTGACAAAGTATGATGTGGGAATTATCACACCCATAGCTGAGGTTTTAACACCAGCAAGAGACACATCCTGTTCTCTGACAAAACAAAAAAATTCAATACATGATTGCTATCAAAATTAAAAGACAAAATATCTTTGAAAACTCTTCTTTATGAAGCAAGACAGGACACGTACCTAAAACTTTCTCTGTGCTGAGCTTCAAGAAAAGCAGCAGCTGAATTGTTCTTACACATCTTTCTTTTGGTAAGTATTAGCAGCCCTAAAGGCTCCCTCGAAATCCCAGAATAGCATTACTTTGAGACAAAATAATTCAATAGATTATGATGACTATAAATCCCTAGCTTACATTTAAAAAGCCATCAATTTCTCAGGTACTTTACAATTCATTACACAAGAGTTTGTATTTTCCCACATGTAAAAACCCAGAAATTATTTCAGGATTTGGAAGATGGGAGAGAAGGCAGGAAGTTAGAATACAGCTTTCTGTTAAGAAATACGTTACATGCATGTATGTATATACATACATACATGTATTATAAATA
>VZTT01021043.1:63842-105410 GCA_013400855.1 Buphagus erythrorhynchus
TATATATATATATATTCTGTATATATGCAGAGGCATATAGGAAGTTTAACCCAGACCATTCTTCCACAGTAAAAGTGGAAGAAAGTCCTTCCCCCAGAATCTGCCATATGTATCCCAAATTGTTCCTCCACCTGACTTCATGCAGGCATGAAAATGCTTCCTGAAATCATATTTTGATTACTATAATTATGTTTTTCATTACCCAGAACTCCTGTGGCTGCACTGTCCAAAGTTCCTCCATGTCCAATTTTCAAAACCTGATTTCTTTTCTTCCCATTTGTTTGCACACCAGCTTCTGCAAATAGAAATTGAAAGGAAGCATTATAAAATAAACTCAGAATGTAGGAAAAATGGCACACATTTCCAGACTGCTAAAGGAAATAAAAATCAAATATTTAAACTATTAATTAGCAGTATAGAAATTATGGTACTGCAGAAGACCAATGATTCATTTAGATTTACTCCCAACCTCAAACAATTTGCAAGGTATTTTCACTTGTATTCCGATGAAGACTCACACAATGTTACAAACAGATTTTAGCAAAGTACTGGCAGCAAACCTATGAAGTTTAATTAACAAAGCATGAAAGAACCAGCAGCAGAGTTCCCTATTATATAAAACATCTATTATACACAAATTTTATGCTACATAATCTGAGACAATTTTAATGTATTTACTGCCTTTTATTGGGACATGTTTATTTCCACATTCACAGCCCTGTGGAAACTCTGCAGTGAAATGAACTTGCTCATTGCAGCTTTCAAGCTGTCAGCATCCCAACTCAGCAAACTTCCTATACAGCTGATGACTCCAGGAATTTTGCAAATTCCAATACCCCTTATTTATTAGTGTTAAATATGACAAATGGTCTAAGCTCTCTTATCCATATATATTATCTCTCTGTATATGGATAAGAGATATCTATTATCTATCCATTCCACAGATGGATATCTATCCATATCTATTATTCTCTCCACATCAAGGTGTGTCCCTACACTACAGTTCACTACAGAGTAAATCAGGCTAAGCACTCACTAGTCTAAAAGTATGTTCCCACTTCATCAGCAAGTGCCCAAAAGCCCAGATTAGATGATCCAAGTCCCCATATCCATTATAAAAAGAATCTAGGCCATAGTCACTCACACCTTTGCAATGATCTCAACTTTTTTTTTCCTTAATATCTGACATACCAACTTCCCTGTACTCAGAAAGAGCAGTTTCTGCAGACCGTGTCCAGGACTTTCAAACACTATGGTTTTCACTCGTTTGGTGTGGTTTTTTTATGGCAATAGGCAGCGGAATTACAGCAGAACATCGTGCCAGGGCTGTGCTGCAGAGATGCTGCTGCCACTCATTCTGGCACATGGGCACACTGGACCCTGCCCACAGCTCTCCAAGCAGCCTGGCATCCCCTGCACTGTGCCCCGCAGGACGGGCTTTGCCTGCTGGGGTAAATCTCATCCCCCTCCAACCTCAGGGCTCACGTCCTGCTGTACCTTGGGCAGCAACAGGTGCCTGCCACGAGTGGCCTGCGGTGAATGTGGTCTCACAGCGCACCGTGCAGTGTGACCAACACCGAGCCTGCCTGGGACACTCTTTCCTTAAAGGCCTCCAAGGACACAACTCCACCACCTCCCTGCGCCACCCATTCCAACGCCTAATCGCGCTTTCTGTGAATAAATTCCTCCTAATGCTCAACCTGACCCTCCCCTGGCGCAGCGAGCCAGGATGTACCCAGCAAAGGCTCCATTCTCCAAGCTGGCCCATGCCATGGCTACGAACTACTACCAAAACAAACAAAAAAACCGACAAACAGAAACTAAACCCCGCGTATGCTCCAGTTTTCTGAGCGCTGATCAAGACACTGAAGTGTTCTGCCGGGAGTTGTAGCTCCCGCACTCACGGACCGCACACACCGGACCCCATCTCCCTTTAACGCCGGGCAGGGCACGCCTGGCCCGAACACTCCGCATGTGGCGGCCCGGCCGCCGCCGCTCACCTGCCAGCAGCCTCTCCTTGAGCAGGTTGAGCACGGCGGCCGAGGTGGGTCCCTTGGGCTTGCGGACGGCGAAGAGCCCGCTCAGCGAGAAGAGCTTGTCGGCAGCGCGGCCCAGCGCGGCACCGCCCGCCTCCCCCGCCATGCTGCCGGCAGCGCGCCCGGCCGGGGCCGCCGGGAACTNAACCAAATACCAACCCCAAAATTATTTGCAGGCGGCTCCACCAGACACAGAGCGATTTGCAGGCATCGCTGGGGAGTTGCTGACCAGTGTGGTGCGGTACCTTCGATACCTCAAATGGAAAGAATTGTATTTTGACAGGACAAGAGGACGTAGTTTCAAGCTGCGCCAGGGGAGGTTTAGTTTGGGTATTAGGAAGAATTTCTTTACAGAATGGGTGATTAGACACTGGACGGATAGCCCAGGGACGTGGTGGAGTCGCCGTCCCTGGAAGTGTTCAAGGAAAAGGCTGGAGGTGGCACTCAGTGATGTTCTGTCACAGGTTGGACTCGATGGTCTCAGAGACCTTTCCCAACCTAACTGATTCTGTAATATTCTGCTGACTAGTTGCTGTGTCCATTAATCTTCCTGCCTCTGTACACGTTATATAAAGACAGTGCTGGGAAGGCTTCTCTCGGATCTCTCGCCTCCATACATAAGTATAGCGCGTGGGTTTTCCTCTCCACATCTGATTCGTACAGACTCGTTTCTCTGACAACATTCCCAGGGCATTTAAACAAGGCATGCTTGAGCAAGGCACTGAGAGCTGCCTTCATTCATGGATTTAATTTATTCATTTGCAAAAGCCTGCAGATGAAACCACAAAGAAATACATTTAAAAATACATGTCTAAGGGCTATGCATGTTCCCAGATGTTTCCAGAGCTTGAGAGAAGCAAATCTTCCTGCTGAAGTCAGTGGCTGTCTCTGTGCAGAGCAGGATCAAGGTCCCAGTGTGGGTTTTCAGCCTGTGCTGGAGCCAGTGCTTCATTCCATGCCTTCCCCAGCAGCTGCACTGGGCACAGAGCTTCCAGCTGCAGCTGCCACCACTGTGTCCATGAGATGGGGAATGGCTTCCTGCCTCCAGCAATGCCAACCAGCCTCCTCTGCACTTCTCTTGTGCATATTATTAACCAGGCACCTCATTTGCTTGGATCTCACCCGCAGAGCTGTAATGTGGCTGTGGAAATATTTGCTGTTACCATAAGCTGCGGGGGTGGATTCCCTGGTGAGTGGTGCAGGTCTTTGCAGGACATGGAAGTGAGGGATGAGAGTCCTTCTCCAGAAGATGAAATGGAAAAGCCACGCAGGGGGAAGAAGTCAGCAGGAAAATCGCTACTGATTTACATGGACTTAAAATTTAGGCACTGTTGTGGAAGTAATATTGTAAATTGTGATGGAGCTTTTGTTGCAGACATGGTTTAATCAGGTTGTTTGAAAACCAATTCTTGCCAATTCCCTGCTAAAAAGCGCTTGAACACAGACTGCTCTGTAAGTGGGCTCCAGCAAAGCTATTTAAACATGTCCATTAAGAAATGATGTTAGTGAGCTTCCAGGCAGGGAGATTGCAGCACAAGGACTGAAATGTAAACCTGTCACACTGTCATGGCCAGCAATATCGTTGGGTAAGCAGATTGCTCTGAACACATCACAGAGGATCAGAGGGAAATTATATAGAAATGAGAGCTCCACTCTTGGCATAAAGTTGTCCTTAATGCATCTCAACTTTCCAAAAATGCAGTAGCAGACAGGCCCTGTGAAAAAACTCCCTGTGCTGCCTTTTCAGGACTGATCTAAGCTGAGAAGAGTCTAAACTGAGGCCATTAACCTGACACAGGAACAGGCTATGAGCTGAGGACGGTGTCTGACCCCCAGTACTGGTTCTGCAAATGGCTAACAGCTCTTTTCTCTTCTTTTCTTTCTTTTCTTTTCTTTTCTTTTCTTTTCTTTTCTTTTCTTTTCTTTTCTTTTCTTTTCTTTTCTTTTCTTTTCTTTTCTTTTCTTTTCTTTTCTTTTCTTCTCTTCTCTTCTCTTCTCTTCTCTTCTCTTCTCTTTCTTTTCTTTTCTTTTCTTTTCGGAGGGTTTCAGGTGTCTAAAGAAACTACCCCCACTCTTGTTTTTAGTATTGAGCAGGAAGTTCTCGTAGGCCTCCCAGACTAATGCATCCACAATTAAAACACAACATTGTAATTGCAGCAGATGGAGTCTTTGAAGGCTTAGAAAGAAGAGGTTTGATTTAACTTCAGGGGGCATTGGATAAGGGCCTAGAATAAAAATTGTGAAAAACAATTAATGACTGCCACTATTTTAGTGTGCTGGAACTGTATGTGTACATAAATCTCACATGGCTCTCTTTGTGGGGCAAGGTTATTCAGCATTCAAAATGGTGGGAATGATGTACCAAACTGTTCCTCTCAAGGGCATTATTTCAGATTTTCCTTGTGTTGCTTGTGATTAAAAGTCATTACCATCTGCTCAGTAGCTTATTTGAAATGAGATGTTTATCTCCAACGATTCCTAGCCAAGCCAGGATTCACAATGACCAAAAGCATGATTAGAGTTATTGACTTTATTTGCAACCCTAATAAAGTGGCTCAGTAAATGGCTGAAAGGATGATGTTGTTTTGTGCATAGAACATGACAGTTCTGGTAGAGGCAGCCCAAAGCCTCCACTCAGGTCACTGGAACTTCCCAAAGCAATGCCCTGAGGATCTGGTGCAATTGTACAGAAGAGATAATGGGTAGTAGCTGCTGTACATGCAAACAGCAGATGAGTGCTGTTGCAGAAGAGGAGAAATCCCTGACTTGCTTGTGCAGAACAGATGCAACACTTCCTTCTACCTCCTCCAGCAAGATGTTCCCTGCTTTGTGTGCTTTCAGACTGGCTTTGGATGAGGTAATGCTCCCAGACCACAATGCAGAAGAAACTGGTGCTGCATTACAGCTTTGGAAGGAGATTCAGCAGCAAGAGACCCTTCCTGTGTTTGTGCTCATTTCATGATCCCAGCTTCATCATCTGTACCCAAACAACTGCAAGGGGGTCAACCACAGTGCAGAGTCTCCTGTAAAACAAAGAGTTGCAGCTGTTTGAAAGTTCAGGTCACAGTCATGTAAACAGCTCCCTTGTCACACAGAGGGATTCTGTCTGGAATAGGGACTATCAAAGCCTGAAATATTTAATTTTTTTTTTTCCCTTTAACTGTTCCATCTGTTTGGATAATAAGTTGTAGATAAATAACACGAATTTGTTTGTTCATTCAGTCCCATTCAGATGGCCATGAAGTACATCATTCATCATATGTGAGTGGTTCTTCTGAACAAAGGCAGGTTCTTCAGTACCTTGTTGAACTGCAGCAGGTTTGAAAAAAGAATGTCATCTACTGAATGCAAGGGAAAGATAGAACTACCCACAGCATACACCAATCCTAGGTTTGGCAATTAGTCATTCTCCCTGTGAGAAAAGATTTCTAAAACCTGAGTATTTAATGAGAAGATTTTTGCATTTTGTCCAGAAGATCAGTAGTCAATGTTTACACCAATCTGGATTTTAAGTCTAGACTTATTTATTTATAGAAATATTTTCTTTAGGCTTTTATGCTAGATTCTCTGTTACTAGTGGGATTCTTTTTCACTGAGAATAGTTTAGACAAGAGGAGGTTTTGGTGAGCTGATTCAATGCAGATTTATAGTGCCAATTTGAATTAGATAGATTATGGTAGGATCCAAAAGTTTTTAGCTATTTCTTCTTTATATGAAATGCAGTTTTGGCAGTCAGCTACACAAGAAAACAGCATTTTTTCCTGACCACTGGTACATGTAGTGATACAGAAAAATATGACAGAGTTTTCAATTGCTGTCTGTGGACCCTTTATAAACATGTTGCATTAATGAGGACAGATCTGGAAAGTTACTTTTAATCTCTGATATGTGCCCAGGTCTGTCTGTAATGCCAGAGGTCTATGTGTGCTTCTGGAATCAGAAGATTCAGTGATGCTGAGGGAAAAAAATATATTTTGCAGATCTTTGATTTTTCTGGTAATAAAAGTCTCAGTGGGATTCTCAATTCTTGTTTAAATTTGCACACTTTCTTGCTAGAGATTCTGTCAAAGAAGTAATTTTCCACCAACCTGCATCATAATTAGGAATGATGAAGAACTCACCAGATGTACAAGTGGAAGAAGGCAACATATGAGAGATTGTTTATATAGACAATTTAAGTCCAACCTGCCCCTCTGTAAATTCAGAACATAAGGTTAAAAGGATCTAAACACTTTTACAGCTGAGAAGCTGCTAAATGCCGCAGCTAGAAAATAAATTCAGCAATGAGTTGATCTAGAGTATTAAAAAATACTCAATCTTGATTTGGAGATTCTGGGAGACAGGGAAAAAAATAGATCGGTATCTTCACCAGCAGTTCAAATTTATACTCATTTTGTAAAATTTCAGCATTCAGATAAATGTGTTAATTATCAGCCCTTTGGCAACTCTTTCTCATCTTGTGAGCACACATACAGACTGATTAATGGTTTATGATGAATGTGCAGAAAAGAGCATACCTGAGCTCCTCAAGTGACCTCTTTTCCTCACCTATTCATTCGAGAGAAAGAGGAGATTGTACCTCTAGAAACAAAACACCTTCAACATCCACCATTAAACTCATGTTAAATAAATGTGTAATTTTCTTGGCACAAGAAAGCTGAAGTCTATGAAGGCCCCACCTGTGGAGAGGGAACAGCTTCTCTCCCAGACCACTCGTGCACGTCCAGGTTCAATGGGCTGTCACTGCAGTGGTGGCAGAGCCATCTCATCTGCAGAAATAAGGGCACCTCACATCCCAGTGCCACTGCTGGAAGCCTGAGAAATGGCTGGGGAAACACGAATGGCACTGCTAGGAGTTTCCTTCTCCCCTTGCATAAACTCCCAGCTTTTTGTGGTCAGCAGCTGGAGGTATTTTTAGCCAAAGCTGTAACATGGACCGTTATATTTGCTCTTTATACACAGCTCTTCTAGCTGTTGTCTACTCCGCCTAATTGCCCTGAAGCCATTAGTCCATTCAGCTTTTACTCTGTGCTGCGACTTTCTCAAGTCAGTTGGAGGGTCTATGAAGGAATCCTATTTATTTTGGCCTTTATTACCTTGACTTGCACTAAGTACTTCCTAGTTCTAGTACAATGAAAAATGAAAAATTCACACGTTCACTTCCTCCATCTCTTTATGACTTGAAAGGTCTTAAATCATATCTTGTTCTTCCCCATCTGTCTGCTCTCAATATGAAGAATCCTATTAATTCTTTCTGAAGCTTCCTATTTAGTTGCTCCTTGGACAGAGGCTATTTTTTGGCTTATAATCTTCATTATGATTGTATCTTCTCCATCTATTTTTAGATTTTACAACCTCCTTCTCAATATGGGGTGGCCGGTATTTTACTAAGCAGTTAAAATCTGGCCATGCTCTTGGTTTTATAGCAGGACCTTCTGTTGTGATTTATGTTCCTTCCCAAAATTCTTAACATCCAATTAAAATATCTCTTTATGAGGTGCAAATCTTGACCTCCTAGGCAAAGCTCTTGAGCCTCTTTCTGCACCTGGAGCATCATTAAGAGAGCAAGGCATGGATGGTTACAGTGTCCCTGGCCCTCATCACACTTCCTGACTGCCTGACACTTCAGGGATTGCAAGGGAAGCTGCCTGATCCTTGATAGCTGTTCTCTTTCTCCCTGCATTCTCTATCTGCCATTGCATGGATGCTTTTAGGGGGACAAACACACAAATTATTGGGGGAAAATATAATTCTCTACAGAAGCAGGATATCACAAATCATTATTTTCTTAATAAGTCTTTCCTCCCAGTCTGCCAAGCCTTCACACTCTTCCCAAGAGTGGCCTACCCTGGGTGACTCCCAGCAAGGAAGTGAACAGTCAGGTGGAAAAGTGGAAGCACAGAGTTGAAGGTTTGCTCCCCATGAAGGTCCTGGAGTTACAGCTCAAAATGTAACAATTGCTTAAAAGCTGTGGTCTACCATATGCTCATAAGAAGAAAGAAATCTCTCTCCTCACACTGAAGAGGAAGAGCTGTCCAGAAACCCTACAAAGGGCAATAGTTAAGCATCTCAGGTTCCTCCTGCCAAAAAGAGCAGGACCATGAGTAGATGATCAACCCACAGACATTACCTCAATCAACAAATCTCTCCAGAGACATCCCCCACATCCATCATCCCACACATGGGCACAATCTGGACTTTCTCAGCCTGACTTTAACCTGGCAGTTTTTTTCCAAGCCACCTTTTTGGTGTTGTATTCCCTGTAAGTATTCAATCCTTTTGACCCTCTTTCAAAGACAGTTCCCATATTCATCTGTGTGATCATTCATCCCTTACAGCTGCTTCCTGCTCTCTGCCCAGCTAAACATCTTTGCTGTGAGTGGCTTGTAAACATCACCAGCAGCTACCTAGGATAAAAAACTCAAAGCTGTGAATTTGCTGTCCATTGTCCCAAGAATGAACTTGGAGCTGAGGAAGTGTCTGCTGTGTTCCCTGGCCAGAGGAGTCAGTGGCCATTCCAGCAGGTTTGGCGTGGAAGATACAATCCTGGCATGAGGGCAGCCAAAGCACACTTCCTCCACCCCTTTTTATTGTCACAATATCCTCTGAATAAGCACAAGTAACCATTACTTTCTTACAATTAAATTAGAAGTGCAGGCAAACAGAAGTAGCCATTGCCCAGGGGCGGGGGCAACAATTGCATCCCTAATGAGAACTCCAGGATCAATCATCGAACAGCTCCAGGCAGTGAAGTGTACTTCAAATGCAAGTTACAATACTGTTGACTGAAATGGTTCCATTTGCCATAAATTATTCAACTTTTAATTGTTTAGGCTTCAGAGTCTGTAAAGATGCTAATTGCCAACTGTAGGATTAAATTGATAATGCCTGCTTTTTATTTTCATAAAGTTGCACTTAAAATTGCAGAGAGAAGAAAGACTGATTTTACAAGTACCTTGTTAAAAACAAGGAGATCAAAAAGTTGATGAGTTCTGCTTTTCTATTCTGGGTTGCAATCATTAAAATTATGTTCCATATTTATCATGTCTGTCTGAACAAAGTAATAAATATTTTGACCAGCACACATACCTAAATCAATATTCCACTCACTCTGGGTTGTCCCATCCCATTTCTTGATCATGTACAATGAGCACCCTGAGACTATATTTTTGCCTGTCATATCTGAAGACCTATACTTTTCTTTGAAATAGGAAAGTAAAATGGAGTCAAGTATTTTCCAGTTTTTTGGCATCTCTTCCAGGTTTTCATGTATTTTCATCATTCTTTCATTGGCTATTTTATCTTGCAGGATTTGTAAGCATATTGTCTAGACAGCCAACTAAGAGAGAGTTTGGGGTTTGTAGTAATCACTGTGGGGAAACGATAATGGAAGTTTATTCAGAAATATTTTTGTTTAGGAAAAACCCAATTTTCTAGAACTGCAAATCTGATAACAACTAGAAAGTCAGTCAATTTTAACTGGTTTTGTTTAATTTGAAACTCTGTTTAAACTGTTTGATGAAGGAAGGAATTGCTGTTCTGGTATCCTGATTCACATTCCACTTCTGAAAGGAACATCAGTGCATCTAATCTCAAATATTCAAAAATAAGCTAAAGAATCTTTTCCTCTGTTAGATGTTGAAAACCCTTTCCTGGAAAGCTGAAAAAAGGCTGAAGTATTTTTTTCTTTTAGCTCAGAATTTCCCTTTGAAGCAGTATTCACTTACACAGCTGAAGAACTTGATCCCAGGAGTGCTATCTGTTGAAGGCAGTGAGAGGTAAAGGATGCTCAAAATCATGCCCTAATTGCTAGCTTGGCATGAAGGTACGTGCTCTGTCCTACTAAGGAGCAGCAATCACCCTGTGCAGGGCTGAAATCGTGGCAGGCTGTGGTGGCTGAGCTTACCAGGGTATAAACACAGCATTGAAAAGAGGCACTAAACAGGGCTACCATGGCAGGGCTGTTTTGACAGAAGATAATCAAGAGGGACGTACAGAAATGTTATCTACTTGAGTTAGAGCTTCAATGAGGATACTCTGCTGAAGTGTCCTTTTTCTTTAAGCCCCATCGTTCATAGGAAGGTCATTAAATTACTTTGTTTCTGGAGTATATTTATTACTTTTAAATCCAGTGCAGTCTATTTAGTCTTTCATGATGCTTCATTGTGAATCATTAATGAGAAGCTCCTGCACACAGTCATAGAATTTGTCTGATTACTCCATTCATATTTAATAAGCTTGCTGCTTACACTTCAGAGTAACAACAGAAATTAGATAGTGCAATACTAGTGCAATACTGGAGTGCCCCTAAATTTGGCTCTAAATTATTCATTATACTGGCTGAAGGCAAGAGAACTGCTGTAACCCTAAATTTATCTAAATCCTACATTGTCTAACCTATGCCTCCTTGTTGTTATTCTCATTTTAAAAAGTAACTAATTTTTATTGAAACTGAAAACATCTAGGTTTTGTCTGTTACAGATTTATCATAATTCTCTGCAAAAGCACTGCAGTCAGCTAAAAACAAAGATCATTTACTTGGACTTCAGCTATATGGATAAAATGTGAGCCCTGCAATCAAGTAGGACTGTGAAGATGTGTTTAGTTAAAGCAGGGATTGTATTTTCTAGCTAAGACAGTATTTTTTTTAACTGTCAATTAAACGAGAACACAAAGATTAACCAGCTGCACTCCCACATTTTTAGGGTTTTATTGTTTCATTCTATAAACTAAATGTCTCTTTTGTATGGGTTATATCTAGAAACACACTATCAATGTAATATTTTTAAGGTCTTTAAAATAAATAAACCTTATAAGATAAAAGGTCTAATCTAAGCTGAGATGGGCCCTCAAGCAGACTCTAAAATCATAATGTAAATGTTGATGGGCTCATAACTGATTTGCCAAAACAGAGAGAATCTTCCACACTTTCAGATTTATCACTGGGAATGTCCCAGTCTTAAGAGTCATATCTGAAAACTGGACCACAAGACATGTACCCCAACCTTGTCAAAAGCAGAAATGTCATAAGAACAGCTCACCTAAGGAGACTTGTGCCTTCTGCTCCCATCTTCACGCAGGGATTTTCTGTTCTCATGGGAATCATTCATAAACCATTCCTGAGTGAAATGGCTCCACTGTGGAAAGCCCCAGCCCAGATTAGTGGCAGCACAAAAACTAATCATTCATCTCACACCTCAGCTTGATCAAACAGCCTGATGTAATAGGCCAAAATGAGAAAATAGCATAGAAAATGTTGTTACACTATTCCTAAAATGCACTAAGGCTGCATTAAAAGGTTGGAACCTCTTTGTACTCATTGCCTTTAAAGTAATGTGTATTGTAAATGTGTCGTTATCATCATCTGGTCTTAAGAAATAAAGTAACACATGTAAGAATTGGAGGCATTTTATCACATCTCAAGTACTGTCTCAGTGGAACACTCACAGAGACAGATTGCATATCCTGACAGCAGTCCAAGGGGGAAAAAAACAACTTTAGGAAGGCAGCACAATCTAAATTTCTTAGAGTTGAGCCAACAGACAGATGGCAGGAACTAAACGTCCTTAAAAAAATCCCACGGCTGTGGTTGTCCTGGCATCAGTCTGATCCTCTGCCAAAGTGAGAGCCCCAATGAATGAACTGCAAAGAGTTTACAGTTGTTTCAGTCAAAATGAGCTTAAGGGGTAAGAGTTGGAATAGATGAACTGCTGCAAATGACAGCAACTCAGAAAGTCAGTGTGGGAACCTGCCCATTCAATACTGGCAGTGGGAAAGAGAGACTCTAAAAAAAAATCTGTGATTTGACAGCCAAATTAATAAGTTACTTTACAGCAGGAGTAGAGCAGTTATTGTAACTGCTCTGTGGCCAGCAGCTCCAGCTGTTGGAAGCTGACTTCTTGTGCAGAAAACAAGGACAAGGCTTTTCCCCATTTAAATCCTTAAAAATAAAGCTTAAATTAGATTTGTCTTGGGTATAGCAGAGGCAGATTTATGGAATAGCAGGCTCTCTACTCTTTGCTCTCCAGGACTGTCTGCATAGCACACACTCCTGGGCAGGAACCAGCCATGCAGCTCCCCCAGCCACCCCTGCTTCAAGGGCCATAGCAGAGCTTAAAGATTTCTCTTTCAGAGAAATCCCATCAAATAATGCCTTAGCTTTCCCCTGTGTCTTGCAGAGCAGGAAATACCAGCTGGGGGAGGAATGAAATGTAGAATAGCAGCTTGTTTTAAACAAGACTTTTGAGACCTTTCCCTCATCCTTTTAAGTACAGCTTAATGGTTCAGACACTAAAAGGATCTTCTTTCCTCCTCAGAAACATTATTCTGGATTTAGCTTTGAAGTACAGCAGTTTTAACACTGAAAACTGTGAGTTTTTGAGATTCAGCAGCACAGTACACTTGCTTTCTCTCCAGGGATCTCTATGTTGTCTGACCAGCATAAAATGAGAGTGGAGCCATAGGAGATGCTCACAGGAAGATGTTTGTGTGTCAGAGAATCTCCATCATATCTCCAAAATCAGCTGTGCTTTGTGCTTGGGGTTGGCAGCCAAAACAACAGTCTTGTATCATGCTGGTTCACGCTTCAGTTCATAGACACACACTTCCAAATGTTTCTGAAAATCTGAGCTCATTTCAGAGGCTTCATGGGGCAGGGAACAGATAGAAAAGATGACCTTCCCTCAGAAGTCCTTCCCTCAATGGGTAGACTTGGCAATATCTCCCACTCGTAATTCATATTTCCATCTGTCCTCTCATTGAAGGATGAGGGTGAAAACATGCCTGGGGGAAGGCTGGCCACAGAGCTATAATTGGTTTTCCCTGCATCATTGCTGCCCAAAGTGAAGGAGACATCCTGGCCGGTGGCAGGCGGGCAGAAGGGGCTGCAAACGCTTACAAACCACGGACTTGATTAAACTTGCTTTGATCATCACAGTAATTCTGTATCAAAGATGCTGTGTGGTAAATGGCTGCATTGCACACATCACTGTGCTGGAGCCATTCCTGGGTGAATGCTTTTCTCCCCAGTGCCTGAAAATGGGTTCTTTATTCCACAGAAAAAGGGAAAGATTGAAGCAAACTATGGGCAGAATGAGCAAGCTGCAGGGTCTTCTCATTTCCACTGGGGCCAGACTTACACAGCCTGTCCAGAATCAGGGAGCAAAGAGGACACTTAAAGCCACTTTTCTTCTATCTGGTTTTGATTGCTGTGTGCTTCTTGCCTGCGGATCCAGGCCTTTGCTGTTCTGTTTACCCTTCCCAGAAGTGCACTTAGCCATTAATGGAAGATTCGAATTCAGGCATTCACTCTGGGGAAAACACAGGTTACAGTAAATAATGGTCACAGGTTAAGTCATCCAGGTATTGTGTGTGCTCTTAATGGGTATCTGAGAAAAAATATGACATAATGCTTGCAAATAAATTTCCCCCATCACACCACCATCCATTTTAAATTATACCTCTTGAGACTTTTCAGCTATTTTCTTTGCTTTCAAACACAGCTTCCCTGTGTGTCTCCAACTCTGAAGTAGAGAGCTGAATTCAAACTGCAGAGAATTCTGTTAGAAGATGCCTGGAGGTATATGTGGCACAAAGACATGGGAACTTTATCTTCTTTTCTGGCTGCTCTGAACTGATTGTGGGGATTAATGATTTATCTCCCTTTAAAGAACTCCTTGGAGCTACATAGTCTCAAATCAGATAAAGTATATACTATTCCTCAATCAGGCACCTGCCAATTTAGGTTCAGCCTTTAATCTGGGCAAGTTGTAGTTTTACAAAGATTTGACTTCAAGAAAAGTTTCCTGAGAGATACCATCAGTGTTCATCACTTTTCCAAAATCTGTGTGATATTCCTTCTGTTAGCCTGGAATGATTACGAGAAGAAAGGAGAAAGAGCAGAAATCTACCTTTCTGCTGAGAACAATGCACAGCCACACCTCTGTCCTGGGTAAATCTCTTGAACAGTGTGTAGGGCTTGAGCTGGCTCCTGACACAAGGACAGAGGTTGCCTTGGAGAGTGTCACAGGCACCTTTCCTCCTGCCCTCAAGACCAGGGTTGATTACCAGCAGGCACAGGGAAAGCAGGGAGCTCCCTCATCCAACCAGTTCCAGTTTGCTGCAGATTTACATATCTGTGCAAAAAAGGAGCAAGGGATTAGTCAGAAGCAGAAATACACAATATTGGTCCATAGACAAGTGTTTAAGAGCTCAGTATGGGTGTTTGTGAAAATGCACCCATGTGGCTCAGTGACATTAAATCTGATTATTGACTCCCTCGTAACAAAGTCAATGGGAGCCATCTTGTTGAAAGCATGTTTGGACCAGACACTTGTCTGATTCATGTCCTTATTTATATGAATCCAAAGTGGGATTTGCTATCTGTGGTAAAAAAAGATAACGAGCCGTTTATCCACATATACAATAAAAGAGAATTCACACACAGTCAGAGGTCTGCCAAATGCAAGACAGCTCCAGAGAAAAATGGCATTGTAAACCACTTCATAGCTTAAAAGAAAATAAGCTGGGTGTACAACAAGGTAGGAACCATCTGCTTGGCTTCAGTGGGAATTTCCCCAGAGTAATCATTACAGAGGTGGATAGATCATGAAATAAAGGAATTTTTTTTCTATCTCTCATAATTAAATTTACTGGGTTTCTGCAGAACAGTTCCTGGCACAGAGTAAGACATGTAGATGTAATACCTTATCATTTTAAAGCTACATAATTACAGTGATAAACAAGCCCATTTGGTTTAGCACTGTCTCACATTTTGTCTGACTGACAGACCTGAATTTTCTACACATCGTAAGTCCATTTTTTGTAGTCATGTCAGATTTCCCATTCAGCCACTGCTCCAATGCTTTTCCTCCTCCCAGCATTCAAGACAAATATCTGCTTGATGTAGTGCCAGTTCTAGGAAACTAAAATTTGAAGGGGTGACCCTATTTGCTTCATTCTTCTTCATGACATTCAGACTAAGCAGCTGACCTTTACACAGGTCTTCTGTAAAGATAGGAGCAGAGAACATGAATCAAGAAGGTGGAGGTCTGTATGACCTTGTAATAAATTAATATTGTCCTTAGACTCGATGCTTTGGGACCTGCACCATAAATTCTTGATCAAGATGCAAGTTCAGACCTACTCCTGGTTTGCTTCTGCTGTGGAATCTGGAATTAATATTCCGGATGCAGGTAGTGATTCTGTTATAATGCAATTGGAATTAAATATTGCTGTCAATTCAAGTACATTTAATTAAGCAATATTTACAGAGCAGTTGGATGCTCTGAGGACTACAGTACAGTGACCTGGAATTGTTCAAGTCTTCCTTTTCTTCCTTTTGTATTTCCATACTTCAGCATTTCAGCTTCTTTTGCCCTGGTAATTTAACACTGTGTCACATCCTTACAGCTGACCTTTAGAGGACAAGAATCTGGGACCATTGTGTTGGTTCTGTGCTTTTCGTCTTACAGTTTCATATAATACATATTAGATTTATTTTTATTTTCTATGTGAAGTGGAACCAATCTTGAGAGTTATACTCTCAAAAGTCAGAAATAACATTTTATTATTTTTTGTGAATCTTTTTGAATATGCTAAGCTTTATTTTTCCAGCTTCTATGCTAAGTGAAAAAGGCCAAAAGAAGTAACAATAATTGTCCAGTCTTGTCTATACTATTAATTAAAAATTAATAGATTACATGTTAAAAGAAAGATTAATAATTTATCTCTAAGCAACGAGTCTGACTAGGAAAATCCATGTTCTGGCTGTCTTTTCTCAAGATACATTAAATACAAGAAGTAATTATCTCCCACAAAAAGAGTTTAAAATTGTATTGATTATATATCTTGAATGTAAATATAGTCAGGTGAGTTTACAGAGACAGACAGACAGAAAAAAATAGAAATAAGGAAATATTTTTAGAATAGGTGCTCATTTTTTTGTGTCTTTTGCAATGTTTAATTGACTTTCTAATCTGCTGTTTTGCAATATTGTTCTCTGTAATCAGAACCAGGGGAGAAATTATCAATGAGCAAGAAACCTGCTTTTCTAAAATGTTCCATACTCCATGAGCAAAGTCTTTGAACCTCAGGGCTCTGGCAGCATTTTCCCTTCCAGGAGCACAGGGAGGATTTTTTGCCTCGTGGCTGCAGGGCTGAGAGTCACCGAGGCTGTCTGAGCTCTGAAGGCACAAGAGGAACCCACAAACTCTCACATGAACCCAGAACTCCAGATTTTGTTCCACTTCTTTTTCTCTAGGCATCCTGATTGTTGCACATTTAGAAAACATAAATGTTAGATGAATTTAAGTTGGACATCCTGATTGTTGCACATTTAGAAAACATAAATGTTAGATGAATTTAAGTTGGACTGTGAAAAACCTGCTTATTCACAGGGGCAGTCCCACCACTTGAATCTGCTGCTTGAATACATCTACAGAGAATTCCTAAGCTGGGATGAACCCTAACCCACACAGCCTGAGTGGTTTAAAGGTGCTTTGTGTACGCAATATTTGGGTCTGATGTGACTTTCAGGGTGACTTTCAGCCCGCAGTCTTTAGTAATTTCCTGAGTTCTTTATCAGTTTTTACAAACCTGATATTTTGTGCTTAGAGGCTGCTTAGGAGACTCGGGGCCCAGCTCCCATTAGAATTCAGCAGAGCAAAGGCGTTCCCACCTTCTGAGAAAGCTGAAAGCTGGGACTGTCTGTCCTGCAGGGTGACACAGCTGTGCTGCAGCTCTGCAGGATGAACCAGATGTGTTGAGGGCAGGAGCTGGCCTGGCAGCCAGGGGAGGCGAGCAGCAGATGCATCGTCCCCTTCTGCACCTCTGCTCTGGGGACAGATAAGCCGGGGGCTGTGGGGGCAGAGCAGCGCAGCACAAACCCCCAGGGAACACTGAATCTGTGCTTTGGAGCCTTAGGGCTGAGTGTCACCGAATTTTTTCTCCATAATGCGCATTTTGAGATAAATACCAATTGCAGTGAAGCGTTTTCTATGAAGCAGTCTGTTAGAAAAGGGTCAAACTGCTGATGTGCCCATTACTGTGATAACCCAGGGCTGGGCAGTGGCCACCCAGCCATGTGGAACAGGAGCCCTTCAATTACCGGGACCACTCCGAGCCACATCGGGCTGGGTTCAGCAGCAGCAGAACGGCCTGGCAGGGAGCGGGGCTGGCAGCCCTGACTGATGATGAACTGGCTGGGCAGGCTTTAATTAGCCAGCGACAGGGCAGAATTCTAAGCACTGTTTTACGAGCGCAAAGTAAATACTTGCTCTCCTGCTTTGCCCATCCCTGGAATTTATTAGGCACTTGGATGTGTCCGTGCCTCAGAGCCAGGGAGGCAGATGCTGGGGGAGTGAGGTAGAGGCTTTTGCATCCTGACCCCTCGGGAGGAATAGCTGCAGCCAAGCCTTTTACGCTGGCACATTTTTCTGAAATATTTATGCCCGATCACCCGTTGTTGTTTACCTCAGTGCCTCCTCTCCTTCCTCACCCCGGGCTGCCTTATCAGACAGTCTTTGCTATTTAGAGAGCACAGAAAAAAAGTTAGGAGACTGAAATTAGAGAAAAACCTTTTTGGCACACACTGAAGCTTCCACTAAGAGAGCCGTGGGGAGTTAATTGTCAGGCAGGAAAGGCTGGGAGTGGGGACTGGCGGGTGCCCCAGCAGTGCCACGCAATCTTGTGGAGGGCAGAATTCCCTCATCTCGGCAGGCGTGACTGCTGTGGATTTAGGTAGGAGCTGCTATTCAGGACCAGCTATTGTTGTTCCACCCAACCCATGCTGGATGCCTTCCCCTTGGCTGCTCGCAGAAAGGGCAGCTGCAGCCTCAGCAGCAGCCACAGAAGCCACCCGCAGCAGGGACACTGGGAAAAGCCTCAGAGCAGGAGGCAGAAAGTAGGTTAACCTGAAAGACCAGAGTGGGAACACCGCTCTACAGACATCTTTCTTACAGAATTTGATAAATTCACTTTTTAGTGTCTCAGAAGCAGAGGATGTTGTTTTGCATCATTGTCAGTGAGGGGGGAGCTGAACCCCCTCCCTTCGTGCTCCCCTCTGTGACCTGTCTGCTGTAGGAGAAGGGAAGCCCAAAGAAAGTCAATATGGATAAAACCCCTGTTGAATTCTGGTATTGGTCAGACTGCTGGTGGAAGGGTACAGCCTCCCTTGGGTCACAGATTTAGCTGAGAATAGCAGATATGTCCTTTACAGCAGTTTTGCAAGACAAGGTGCTTTTGCTGTGGGATTTTGGGGTTGCTTTGATCAGTTTTGGGTTGTTTTTTCTTTACTGTGTCTAGATCCAGGCTGCCTGAAAATAACCACGTGTTTGCCAGCAATGTTAGTGAAATAGAAATTTGACCTTGAAATATGCTGAGTTCACAGGCTATATAAACTAAAATATTTTGTATGTTTGCTCTAAATCCAGACAGCCAGAGAGCTGATGGAACATTTCCCCACTACAAACAGATCTGCTGAAAAGCATGAACCTTGATTTAAAGGAAAGCCACCATTGCCGATTGTGTGTCATATCTTAGATGGAGAGTGGAAGGAGAATTGAGATCAAATACAGTTTATTGACTTTATTCCTTCCTTAACTAACAGGCGAACTTCTGAAAATGTGCACAGTAGCCTTTTTATGAAATATGAAGCTAGCACTAAATTACAATCCTCAAATCACCAATTCAGAGCCCACAGAAATTTTTTTTTTTTCCATTTCTTCATCTATAATTTCCGGGCTGGAGCTCTAGCCATTAATAGCAGCTACATCATTGCAGTGCCGACACTTCAGCAGCACCCTCATCCATTTCAGTCATTGATCCACTAATGTGCGCCGGATGAGAAAGGAAAAGGGCGGCTCATTCATCCTCCCCCTCCTTCCTCCTCCTCTCACCAGGTGGCAACCACTCACCCATTGCTTTAAATCCCTATCAGATTTCAGAGGCTCAGTGTTAATTGTCCCTGTGCGAGGACTGACCCCAGACAGTGAAACTAAAATTAAAGTAATGGGGCCGTGGAAGTGGGTGAAAGGCTACAAGAGGGGATAGAGCTGCACCTGCTTTCCCTGGCCCACAGACTGCAGACAGCGCTGGAAATGACAACAGAGCTGGAGCTGCAAAGCACACTTGTAGGCATTGGGTTTTTCCTGGAGTATGAAGCCAAACAAGGAAAAGAGTAGGAGAAAGGCTAAAGAGTTTAGGCAGTAAGATTAAAGGTACAGCAAAGAAATGGTATTTTGAGTAGCATCAGCTGCACAATTAATACTGTGATTCTAGTTGTATATGGAGCAAAAAAATATTCTTCCCATGGATATCCATGTGTAATCCACATTGCAGCCCTGTTTGGGTGTTTTTCTGCCTTACAGAGATACTGAGCTGAAAGATATATTGTTTATGTAGCTTGCTGGGATTTCCTGATCCAGAAACCTGATTTTAAATTTTTTTAAAAAATCTATCCAACTAACCTATAGGCACATTGTTGCTTTCCCTTTCCACTCTTTGCTTGGTACATCTACTCTTTCGTTCTCAGATTCCTTATCTTTATATGCTCATTTTGGGGACCAAAGGGCAAAGGAAATAAAAATCTTGTTAGTTTTCAAAGGTCCACACAGCAGTAGATAATTGGTTTCCAATCAAGCCTTGACTTCTTTGATCTCCAAAGTCCTCACAAATAACATTTTGCTAAGACACAGGCATGTGTTTGGGTAGCACTACCAGGAGATCTAATTCTGAAAGTCTATGATTACCTGAGCAGTGACACTTATAAAGATGAGAGGGACTGATAACAGTTTTTATAGCATCTTCCATTACACTTGCATTAATGAGACATAACTACACCCTTCTGAAGAAATACCTTCAGTAGTATTTCTCTCATGCTGTAGTAACAGAGGTGATGGGTCATTCTTCCAGCTCCCCAGACCACGGCTCAGCCACATAAGCACCCGTCCTTCTCAGAGATTGCTGCTCTTTCCAGTTCTGCTCCATGGAGACAAACAGAAATGTGCTGCCCATTCCCACCCTGGTTCACATTTCCACCTCTGCAGGGGTTTATAACCTTTGCCTGTGCTGGCTGAACTTTCTGGGCTGTGGTGCAATGCCAAGTGTGATGCTGTTTATATAACACAATGCCCAGCAGCTAAGGATATGAACTTTTGAAAACCAGCTTTGCCACCAGAAAAACTGTGATGTGAAATTACATCCCTGTTCATCTTTGCAAGGATTTAATCTCTTCTGTCACTTTGAATCTCAGTGACCTTCACCTCAATTTCCCTTATTCACTAAACGCCTTTCTCTCTCCATCCACACTTAAACCCAACAAAACATGAGTGGTCTTTTCTCCTAGGTGACAAGAGGAAATGGACTCAAGTTGCACCAGGGGAGGTTTAGATTGGGTATTAGGAAAAATTTCTTCTCTGAAAGGCTGGTCTGGCATAGGAACAGGCAGCCCAGGGAACTGCTGAGTCACCATCCCCTGGATGGTGGATTTAAAAGATGTGGAGATATGGCATGGGGGACATGGTTTAGTGGTGGCTTGACAGTGCTGGGTTAATGGTTGGACTCGATTATCTTAGAGGTCCTTTGTAATCAAAATAATTCTATGATCCTGTATGAAAAAGAAAAATGTGTTCATGCTACAAAAACATGAGATATGGTTAAATGACTGATCTTGAGTTTGATCTTTCTGTTTTTTCTTTTCCGCTTTCTCTTTTCCTTTTCTTTTCCTTTTAATGTTTTTTCTTAAATTTTACTTTTTTTTCTTTCCTAGTCTTCATGCCAGGGTTCCCCAGAAGCAAACATTTTTTTTTAGGTATCAAGGCAGCGTAATTTTGTGCAATCTGGAGAGGCAGAGTACACAAGATGTACAGGTGTATACTTGTGATACCAAAATCTGTAACTGACTCTGCTTCTTTAAGTAAACAGAATACATTCATTTAGCTTAAAATAGGACTCCTGTCAAGCTCCTGCCCTAGAGCAACTACCAATTGCACTGTCAAAATCACTCTCTGTGGTTCTGAATAGGTTCCTTAATGAAAGAGCAACATTAGCTCTTTAGAACATTTTGTCCCTGAAGGATGCAGCAGCAACAGCCACAGAACGGTTTCTGGCTCAGACATGCTTATAAATGGTAGAAAATATAATGGTTTAAATTGTGATTATCGGCTCCCTGGAAATGCTTCACAACAGTGATTCAGGGAACCAGGAGACAAATGGATACTAAGAATGGTACCCACTGATGAGAGCTTTGTTTTCCACATGCACGCTGACCCCCTTAGGAATAATTATGGTGTGTGTAGGTTGTCACTGAAACAATGCAAAAACCAGGGAATGAAATTATTTGGGACCCAATCCAAAGAAAAATATATACTGGTGAAATGAAATTTTAGTATTTGCTGGATTAAATAATGATGATCATCTGAATGAAATTCCATGTTTCTATTTTAGCAGTCTAGTCATACTGACTGTCACAGTAGCAATTTTTTATTCTGGATAAACCTGGAGGCAGTAGTAGAGTAGAATATGAGTTGAGTGTATATGCTTATATTCATACCAAAGAAAGAGAGCTTTGCTTATAAAATGCATGGTTGGAGACAGGTGTTCTCTTGTTTCTTTAAAAGGGATGTTGTGGCTGCCCTTGGCCAAAGTCTCCCAGTTGGAGCTACAGCACCATTTACATGCTGAAGAATGGTATTTACCATCAGCCTCATGCATATCCCCAGTCTGGGCTCCAGATAGATTTCAGATCAAATGTCACTGTTCTCAGGCAGGAAAAACCCTCAAGCAGCTTTTCCACAGCATGGAGGTTACCAGGATCAAAACCAACAACAAAACAGATGACATTTTTGATCAGAAGATAGAAGTATCTGTCCCTACTTTGTCAGAGTCTTCTCCCTGGCAGCAGGAGACTAAACTTTTCCTGGTGTGTTTGATCCTCTTAACTCCTATACTTGCAGTCTGTTCCAAGAGATGCTATCAGATGTAATTATCACAGAAAGAAGCAGCTTTGTCTAGGCATAAAAAATTTCAATGCTAATAATAAAACAGTTAAAAGTACTCTTCCTATGTTTTACCCCATTTTCTGATGTGGTGGTCCCTTTCCCTGCTCCTCAGAGCTCTGTGGTCATGGTGGTGCTGGTGTTGAAGGTCACTGGTGTCTGGAGCCTTTCCCCAGGAGGACTGTGATGTTCATGGTGATGGTTTTGTCTGTCTAAGACCTATTTGGGTTCATTAATATGTTTGCTAACCTATTTTATACCTTGCATACTTGGCATTAAACCTGTGGCCTGTTACCAGTGATGTCAATACAATACAACAGGGATTCACAGCTGCAATATTATGCTATTTTTAAGTTCCTCATTTGTCATCCAACTCAGATCCTGCTAATACATTGCTCAAGGCAGGGGATCAGCAGAATATCAGGAGTTAATGAAAGCCAGCTCATTCCATACTGCACTCAGGGGTGGTGTCTCCTTGGCTGTTTATAAAATTCCATGGAGCATCTGGAATAAATGGTACTGAATTAATACAATGCTATAAATAGGTTAATCAGGTGAAATCTTCAGCTGCTGAAATGGTAGAGTTACACAATGATACTAACCTTGGCTCATTATTGTGCAAGTTTTCATCATTAAATTTCAGTTCCAACCTGAAGAACTTCTCTATCTGGCATTTGGGTCAGCTTGCTCCTGCAGTTCACACTTTTCTACTGAAGTAATAAACAATGAGGCCAGTGTTGGAGTAATTTCTTAGGGGCTTCTGGTAATTGTTCAGAAGCTGCTGGGCACAGAAAGTTTCTGTAGAAAACTGAGTCAGGACTAAGAAGTCAAGCCCCTTCCACCAAACAGTTTAATACCTGAAGAGCTGAAAGATGAATTTCACCGATATAGCTTACACTTTAAAAATGTAAATTAAGTCTATACATGTAATTCCTCTGTGACAGCTTCCTCTATTAACAGACTAAGTCATCCATCTGTCACAGGGAGAGAAAAACCTATTTGCCACTCAAAACCACAAACTCAACAAAATTGCTCAGAATACTCAGCATTACCTCAGTGCGTGGTTAGTAAGCAAACTGCTTAAAAATAACTGAACAATTGGCAGCACAACACAATGATCAGGGCTGAAGAGTAAAATGTGCCTTGAAATGGCATCAACTGCTGCAGATGCTGGCTGAGATTATTAGCAAGATTTTTAGCATGGCATTATTTACAGTTCCCCATACAATTCCTGGAATAAAATGAAATATAAAAATAATGATTTCCAGGATAAGTCTATATGCCATAATCTCAAAGTATCCATCACAATGTATTTCCATTTTCTACCCCAGAAGTAAAAGGTAGAAACTTTTCATGTTGCAGCTTTTCCCTCTTAGGCAAGAGCAGCCAGAACAGTCCTTGCCAACATCTTGAGTGACATAAATTGAAGAGAGACGAAGCCGTGGGCCTGTCCCACTGCTTGATCAGATCACATTTAATCATATCAAGACATCTATTTTTTCATTATTCTGTTTGGTTGATATTTAGAAATAAAAAGGCAACCCTATTTTAGAAATTTGGCAATTAGAATTATATTAGTAGATCAAACTGACATTTGGAATTAATTATAAAAGGGGGAAAAAGGGTTTGTGCTCACTCTTGATCTTTTACAATGTAAAAATATGGTCTCATAAGCATATTTGCCGTCTTGGAAACATCAAGGTTTATTGTGATTTATTGGCTGATATTAAACCAACTCCTTATTTAATGATCTAAGCTGGGCTCATGGCTCCAGAGAAGCAGACATTATATATATATATATATATTTTATATACACATATATATATAATGAAACTTCTCACACAATTTTGATGCATGAATTAGCCAGTATTACTACTACTTTTCCTAAATTTTGGCAAAAAGTCAGGAAATAGCAGAGTTCTAAGCTATTAATGGAAGGTCTTATTTACCAACAGCAAAGCAGCCTTCTGCTGGATGGCTCTGAGGGTCATACTTCAGTTATTACTGGCTTAAATATGTATCTTATATGATCCTGCTAAGTTTTTGCCAATGTAAGCAAGGGGTGACTGCATTCCTCAGTAATTGGTGTTTGACTGTTTAAACAAAGAAACAGCATAAAATAATAAAGTTTGGAGCAATTAGAAATATTATAGGTATGATACATATTTCACATCTATTATCTATATTACATAAATATGCATGAAATATGTTTCTCCTCTCATTGGTTTATCTTTACTTCTGTGGTAGCTCTTTAAAATGCCCTCTGAGGGTTACAAACTGTTGTACTTCCCTTGATCCCAGACAAGTTGTCCCATACATGCCAGAGCTGATCCAGGTCCTGCCCCTGGCACCAAACATGGCTGTTGGGAAGCTCAGAACTGCTGCCAGGTCAGTAGAAAACATTTGTTTCAGTGCCTTTCTTTTAAACATGTCCAGGCTATTCAATTTTCTTCAGTAACCACCTTTTTTCTTAATTTTCATCCCTGTTTTTCCTTCTGAAAAACCATTATCAGAAATGCCATTATGAGTTTGCAGAGCAGAGAGTGAAGACTGTGCATTCCTACTGACAGCAAAATTTCCATGGATTTCAGTGTGTCCAGGTTTTCCCTCTGACCACTCCACCCCGTTTGCTACGCAGATGGGATTTCCTCCTGTACAGATCCTGCAGCTGGACCTGGGTGGGCAGAAGCAGCTCTGATTTTATCCATGCTGTCCATAACCCTCCCTGCCTGCTGAGCTGCACAAACTGCTGACTACTGAATCCTCAAGGTGAAGGACAAAACAAAACACATTTTCAGGGATTTGAAAGGATGGAATTAACAAGGCAGGAGAATGTGAGTCTAAAAACCAGGATAAACAATACAAAGATTTTTTTTTCCCTTTCAGGAAGCTGAAAGGAGAATTGTCTGGAAATGTGCAGTGTTGATGGACAGCCTGCTAACAGTAAAAATAGGAGTCTCTGAAAATGTTAGGAAATAAAAATTCATGACCCAAATTAAGAAATATGAAGTTGACAGGTGCTTCCTGTGGATGTGGAGATGAGGGAAGTAGAAGTGGGTTTCTCAAGTAAAGGATAATGACGATGCAGAGAACAGGTAATTTGTTTCTTCTCTCCAAGGCAGCTCAGCATGGGGGGATCCTGCCCCGCTAATCAAGCCGTGCCCCCGCTGCGTGTGATGGGTGCTGCATCTGCAGAGTTCTTGTGGGAGTGAGTGGTGGCTGGGAAAGATGAAAATTGCTTCCCTCAGACTGCAGCAACTTCCCTTATTTACAGGAGATGCTCAAGGGAATCAGTCCATCTCCCTGCTTTCTAGCAGAACAAAACCCAAGTCATGCTGGAATCATTCATTAGCTAAATCTGAGGATTAACTGTGTATTTGCTTCACCTCCTGACAGACACAGGCTGGCTCCCTTGTGAAGCACTCCATGGTTTTTGTCCAGTCTGGCTTCAAAAGTGTGAGGTTACAGGCTCCTTCCACTTCTGATCTAGCAACATTCAAGGTCAGGAAGTTTTCACTGACAAGGAGTTCCAGTTTGCCTCAACGATGTTACTTCATTCTTAATTGCATTCTCATAAATTAAGGTTTCATAATTCTTTCAGTCTTGCTGCTTAAGTCTTCCAAATCTTTTTATTGGGAACTAATGTTTCTCTAACTCTAAGCCATAATTTAACTATGCTAAACTTAGTTACCTCTCTTGCTCTCCTCTCTAAAATAAGATCTTTAGCTACTTTCTGCAGAACTTCCTGTATCCTGTCTCTTGTTATATGTATTACACAGCACAGAGACTTAATTTCATCTGCTTCATCTCTCCAAACTGGAATTCAGATACTACACATTTTGAAACACATAAAACAAATACCACATTTCTGCCATGCTCAGGGCAAACTACTGAAGCAGGTTTATCCTCACTGTCTAGGGCCCCCTGTGGATGATACCCTCCCTCTTTTCGCAAGAGAACCACTCACTTTAGAAAAATGAGTTTCAACTTTTTGAAAATTAAAGTGATTAAGACAATATGTTTTTACGGCCTAGCATAGAAACAGGGTCCTCCCTTTCATATGTTTCCTTATTTTTCAGCCTGTAAAATATTTCAGCAGAGGAAGGGGACACCATACAAACCCCTATTGAGTTATGGTGCTGTAGAGCAGAAAGGCAAAGCTACTTTTTTTTGTCAAAGTTCCAAGACATTGGCAAAGTTTTGAGTTCCACAGCACTGTTGTGGCAGTTTTTATATCAGCAGCAGCATTAATTGTAATAACCAGCAGGAATTCAATGAAGCATAGTTCAGAATGGATGTGCCATCCTAGCCAGAGCAATACAGCAGCCCAGTGAGACACCACATTCCAAGATGCATCATTTTATCCTCACAGATCTGAATCCAAAGGCACAGATTTAAATCCAAAGGCAACCAGTCCAAACAAGTAAAACTTAAAAATTTCACACTCTCTTTTTGGCATTTCCAAGAAGCTTATGACACCTGAAAATTTTAATCCACCATATGCTTTACTTGATTCCTGAATTGGTGTTCAGTTCTTTCTCTCACCATTCAAAGGGAGCCTCAGCTGATAAAGGGTGCACCAGGAACACATGGTTTAGGCTGAAAGGGCTCATACAACCTGGGACAGATTCACTTCACTGAGCATTAATCCACCTTAATCCAATGGATCACATACTTATGGCAAAAGCCTTGAGGCTTTGACAGCACCAGTTCTGCTGATATTTAAAGGTTAACGAAGTCAGTAGATCCTGTGCTACACTGAGAACTCTGGCTGATAATCTGTACAATGACTTAATGAATATGAAGTAGAGACCACACACTGATAGCACTCTTTTTTTTCCCCAATAGGATGTAGAGCCCCAAAATCTTATATCAGGAATGCAAGTGTCATAAGATAACCATGCTTCAACAACTCAGTCATTTCAAGAATATTGAAGTAGGAGAAAAATATAAGAAGATGCAAAACATTCCATTTTGATACAACTTCCTCACTGCTTGAGAAAGCAAAGTCTCCCTAAATCTCTGAATGCCTCCTGCAGGCACAGCAGATAAATGATCTGGGGTAGGAGATGACAATCTCTGAGACCCAAGAGGATGGGAGAAAGATGCAGAGAGCTATAATGAAAGTTGTCAAGTGCATCATCTTGCTGTAGCACTGTTCTTATTAAAGATGTAAGAACACTTGCAATGTTAAATACCGAGGAGGAACAGCTTAACATCCAAGTGCAACCCTCAGAAGGGATCCTACAGAGCAGTAAGATTTTTAAAAGGCTGATAAAAACTTGAAGGAAACCAAAAGTAGAAAAAACACATGACAATCATAATTTAAAAGTATATAAAAACATATATGAACCCCTGTGTATAAAAGCCTTTCTCAAAAGCCCTGAAGGAAGAAACGATGCTCACTCACCCCCGTGACATTTGTCTCCAACAAACCAATGTTGTGACTGACACACTCTGCACTCAAATGCAATAGAAAATCGAGGCTTTGACCAGCTGCAGCCTTTCTGGAAGGATATCAGGGCTCCCAGGAAAGAGCAGATGTTGATCTGTGCCCAGGATAGCTCCATCCTGCCCATTTCCCTAGGCTTCCCATTTTCCTGGGCAGAACATGCAGATTCAGTCCAAGCCCTACACAGCACAGTGCAGGAAACATGTTTATCCCAGAAACAGGGATGCTGTAGTGACAGACTCAAATAAATGAGGACTTCAGGATCAAAGGCATGATGTAAAAAATGTTCAAACATATTCTGTCTCAAGGTCACCCATACAAAAATTATTACGGGTTCTGTAATAATAGAAGCAGTCGCTTCACTAAAATTAATTTATTTTGAGAATATCCCTTTTAATCCTCCATGCATTTTTTTAGCACAAAAATTTGAGTTTTATTACAACCTCCTTCATAAAACTTAATATTGTATGTCTGGTAACGTGGCTGTTTCAACAATTCCTCATTGGAAATTCCCACATCTATGAAACCTTGGCAACACTGTTAGTAAGTGACCTACACAAAGTTTAATAAAAAATTTTTACTGAATATCCTCTGTTTAATGTAAACAAGGCAGGAGGCAAAACAAGGAGTATATATTTTATATAATTACACTATTTTACAGGGCACAGAAAGCATTGAGGACATGGTTTGAAAACCCTGTATGATATGCAATATCAGATATGGATTTTCCATGTAGCCCCAGGTCTGTTCCAGGACCCTTTAATCTTACCAAGTACTTCAGGTTAGTATTTCTTCTAGCAAGACAAAGAGCACTAATAAAATGTCATCTGTGAGATTGCACAGCAGGTTATGGTAGAAATTACCATGCATTTACAAAGCCATTCCATGATTACTTGTGCCCTGTAAAATGAAGTGTGGCAATCTTTACACTAATCATAGTGTAAGCAAGCTCGGGATTCTGGTCCTTTTATATATATATATATATGTATATATATACATAGGTGATGTACAACCAGACTCAAGCTGTGCATCAAGTCACAGCTTTTATATTGCACAGACAAATATAGAGTAAGAACATTACACAGACAGAATCTGAATACCAGGAATATTACAGACATAGGAGAAACTAAGGACAAACTTGTTCTACCAGAGCTAGCACATGGCTTATTACAAAATTTTCTAAATCAGAGTCTAAATCAAATACATACTTTAAATGAAAAAAAGGTAAAACAATGCTTCTATTTACACACATGTGCATCAGGATTAGAATGTGGTTTGAATCGCTTTTTGAAATAAAAAATTATTCTAGTATCCCATCTCAAGTATTTCAATCTAATACCAGTGGCCCCATTCTCTAAGGTGATGAGCATTTGTCTTTGCCACTGACATCTGGAGGATCTGCACAAGCCAGGAACTCTTCAGGCCAAGTATTTTCTTGGGTGGCCCTCTCTGGGTAATAAATAACCACATACAAACACACGCACACAGAAACAAAAAGGGCTCCTCAGTGATATGCATAGATCAAAAAGGTGAAAACATGGACCTGAACTAACTAATCATTAAAAAAAAAGTGCATGAAAAGTATCACCACAAAAATAATTAAATGAGTTCCATCTCTTAAGAAAGATTAAATCACTTTTACAAAAATAAAGGTCATTCTCACCAGGTATGGTAATTAAGGATTTGTAGGCAGCACTCACAAAAGCAGTTTAGGTTAAAGCAACTTTAAAGATTGCTTCACTTGTGTGAGAATGGATCCATGTCTTATAAATTTATCAACTAAATAACATTTGGTTTGCAGGAAAACATCACTGATGTCACTAGAGACTGAACAGTCATAGCCTGAATTTAGGACTGACCATAGTTCTATATACTTATTTTTCTCATGGACAAGCTTCAGGAGCTGTGTTTGCAGCTCTGCAGTGTTCTGCATTAGAACACCACAGAGGCTGCAGCCTTTCAGTGCAATGAGTTCAGGTACCAGTGAAAACAGCAAAACAAAGGAAGTGATGTTAATGCTTTCATTTGAGATCAGGCAACTCTTGAATGGCTTTATCAATTCTTATATTACTTGGAATGCTCTTACAAGTTTTGTTAAACATTTTGCTCACTTTCATTTATAGTAGTATTATACTTCCAGTTTCCACTGAAATTGGGACATTTAGAAGTATTCTGGAACATATGATTTAAAAAAAAGAATTAGATGATTTGAGGAAAAAGTAATTAAGCTCAAGCAAAACCAACAAAGACCCAAATTCAGTAAAGCATCAGCATTTCTGCTCAACCACTTAACTTTGTTCATGTAGAAGACTGTGATTTAAGGAAAAATACTTGAAATTAAGCTCATGGTTAACTGTTTTGCTGAATTGGAACCTTATAAACAATGAATATATGTATTAAACATCACTCTGCATAGACAACAACATGTTCTAAACTATGTGTCAGGTATTAAGAAAGCTCCTAATGTGGACTGTCTGTAATGCAGCTCACTAAAAATAATTTCCTACATTCAAGGTAGAAGAAAAATGAAGTAAGTGTAATTTTTTCAAACTTTGTCCTACTATGCTACTTGGACCTGAAATACTTTGGAGCTAAATGCAGAAAAAAAACCAACAGGTAAAGAAGTAAAACATGCTTTTGTTTGCCAGAGAAATGCAAGAGTTTTTACAAAAGTGTCCCAGTACAGGAAGCCACTGAATACAGGTTTTACCTGCCAAAATGTTTCCCCAGTTCCAGAACTGCTTTCTCCAGCTGAACCTGTACTGGAAGCTTTTACAGCAGGATGCTCTTCACTGGTGACAAGAATAAATTTAGCCCATTAACTGTGACACTTCTCTAATTAACCTGCTAACTTAAAAGGCCTCTTAACATCCAGCTTCCATAAATACTAAAAAACAAGACCTCAAAGGCATGGATAGAGAGCAGAATCTGATTCTAGGTACAGTCATGTAAATCCAGAAGAATTCTAGTGACTGAATGAATTAGTCCATGTCTGCATATGAGCAATGACATCTGCAATGGGCATTAGCTGAGCAAACAGGGGGGCAGGAAAGACAAACGAGGAATGACAATGTAAACAGAAGGAGCTGAGCTCTACCTGGCCTTGCTCAAAGGAGGGGAAAGAAGTCCTACCCACTGTGTGGAGAGCAGGACAGGTCACTGGGTGTGACTGCAAGGTCCAGTACAGCCACCTGCCAGTGCACAGGGTGCTGGCACTGAGGACCCTCTGGAGGGTGGAAGCAAAGCAGTGCCAGTGGCTGCCCTGGCTGATGGCATTCACATGGAAAAGGAGTCACTGAAAGGCAGTCCTGCATCCCAGCACTGTGAAAAGCAGGTGCAAATTTTGGTCCTAAACAAGCTATCAATGCTTTAACTGAGTTGGCATCACTGTGATGGTTAGATAAGCAATAAAAATGTCTCTCAAAATAACAGAATGGTTATACTGCCGATTTTCAAGGCACAAAAGACTCAAACAGATTTAGACTAATACCAATTTAAAAGAAATTAAAAATACTGTTTCGGCAACAACAACTGATGACCTATAATTAAACTATAATGTAAAGGTGACATGAGCCAAACAACTAGAGCTCCTAAAAGCTAAAGCAAATCTAGTTACATGGATGACCTGGAGACCAATCACTTGGAAAGACAGAGACAAACATACTACAAACATGTACACTTCAGATATATTTGTTATGGATGTGATGCTGAATGAGGATTAATTTCTTTAGTATTGATTTCAGACTGATAGATTTCTTGGAGTAAACCACTGAGGAATCAAGCTCAGAGTTGTACTTAAGATCTACCAAAAGCAAAATGATCCCTCATTAACATATCCTATTGTATACGGATTGGTGGATTTTTTGAACTTAATTTTTAATAACATATATTGCAACTGTGTGTTTTTCTTTCATATACCCAACTGAAAAGAAAAAAAATTAAGAAATAAAAATGTTATAAAATTAATTTGCTTTTTTAAAAGTAATATGGTCAACAAAGAGCAAATTGGTGCATGTGAGCCCCAGGGCATACAAGAGCCCAAACCCTCTAAACATTGTCATCAGAATAACCAAGGTCTGATGTCTGTGGTTCTTCATGCAGCTTTTGCAGCTCTTCACACAATGGCTAGAAATGCTGTGTATTGGTTTCTCCCCAACACGACTTTGCTCCTATTCCAAGTCCATTTGCAATCTCAACATCTGGTGAAAGGAACTTGTCTTCCACCCATGCCCTGCGCTGCGCCGGAGGCAGCACCGTGTCCCTGGCGCTGCCGGTGCCTGCGGCTGCGCCCGGCCCGCAGCGGGGGTGGCTCGGCCCGGGGCAGCTCAGGGCGTGGCTGAGGTGTGGTACTTGACAAAGGCGATGGCCGCCAGCTCCTTGCAGAACTCTTCCAGCACAATCACGCCCTCTAGTAACGTCATGTGGTCAATGCTGGGACAGGAAGAAAATTGCAGGGAATCAGGACTGGCACACACAAACCCAGCCACCCATCTCAGAGAACGTGCGATGTGTTTACTCACATGGGCCCTTCCGGCTCCAAGCCCAGCAGGCGTTTTCTGACCAGCAGAAGTTTGGGAGTGAAATCTGGGATGCGCTGGATTCTAACCATGAGGTCCCCGACGACCTGTAAAGCACAGGCCATCAACACACAAAGTTAACACCTCTGCAGTGCCTGGCAGCAAGGTTCAATGTTCAGTGTCCACTTCAGCATCCTCACAGGCTCACAGAACCTGCAGATAGGTTGCTTTGCCCAAAAAGAGGATGAGTGAGTGCAGAGAGTAAAATACGAAAGCCTTACTTGCTCTTGTCACAAATGGCATTACTTATTTTAATTATATCAATGATTAATTTGTCTTTTTAAATGTTGACATAGACAATCAACCAGTGAATTCCTGGGCCTAGGGAAAGCACAAGGGGAGAGAGTAAAGGTTGTATTTTGGGACGGGGAGGGCTGCTGGGAGAAAGGGAGCCAAGCCCTCTGTTACTATTGGGCAAGCATCATTAACAGGCTCCTGATCAGCTCAGTAACAGCTGGTGTGTGGGTAAGAGAGGAATTCTGACTGAGGACACTGCAGGGTGATAGGCACCCAGGCTGCACTTCTAGGATGCAAGTCTGGCAGGAAGAGATGGAATTGCAGAAGAAGGGGACTTTTGATAAATACAGGACTTAATTGTCAAGAACAGCCTTCATCAGAAAAAAAAGAGTATGAGCAGAGATACCCACCTAGGCCCAATCCTGATTTGAAATCAGCTTTCAGTGACAAACATTTACCAACTTAAACTACCCAGCACCTACTACCACTAACAACAAAGTTATTAAATATATTACTGCCATACAGCCATGTGTAATTATTGCTGTGTTTACTCACCCTGACAATCACAGAAAAGAGTGACTTGCAGCCAGAGGCAAGGTTGACGTAAGGATCCAAAAGGTATTCGTGTATATGAGGATGGGGAAACAGGGACAGTTTGGACAACACTGACGTAACTTGTAAATTTACATCATAGGGCTGCAAAAAGAGGGAAACACAGTGCTTATCATGCTGCCTTCTTTTCATCCACCTCATCTTCATGTAACTACTAGAACTTTATACACAGGGTTATGAATAAATAATGATAAAAAGTTAGATTAGAAGACAGGTCCAACCTCAGCTTTTCACAACAGCAGTGCTGTGAATATGTCAGTTAAGCATTAGATGTTATTATCCGTATCACTGCTACAACCACTTGAAGCTTTTGCACACTTGTTTATTGTGGAGCAAGTCCTCTTCCTGTAAAACATTTCTGCAGCTAAAGAAATAGCATGGAATCAGCCTAGATTAAACATCTGCTTGCTTCTCCTGGGTAACTGTAAAGTATATGAGCTCAGGAAATTGCCAGAGAGAAAACCATGTTTACAGCTAATACGTTATTTCTCTTCTACTTTAATTTTTCTGGGAAAGAACCGTTGCTGAAGGCCTGGCCATCTTGTGGCAGCATCCTATGGGAGACGGGACCAGTCCTAGGCTGGGAAAGCAGCAGGAAATTCCGAGATTCTTGTCTGCTTCCCTTTCCCAAATCAACCAAATGGGAGAGGCAACACTGTCAGATGCTGGAAAATGCTTTTCAGTCATAAGGAATAAAATAGTACCTAATTTTCCAGAGGAAAAAAAAAGCACCTAGTTGAAAGGATTTGTCCATTCCAGTAAGAAACTTATTTCCATAAAAGCAAGCATTTTCATCATGGCTTTTTTATGTTTCAAACTTTTTTATTTTGTCATCCCAGTGAAAACAAGCTGACATTTTAATTCAGCCCAAAATTTACAAACTAGTAGAACCTCCTTCCATTTCTTCAATGTCAAAACAGTTGAGAGGGACAGACATTCCTTTGGTACACCTATGTGTCAATCAACCTGGTTGATCTAAGTGGATTACAGGGCCCTCATTTAATCTCTGACTGCATATTGGCAGTAACACCCTCACTGGCATTATCACACCTAGAAGAGGAGGATTTAATGACCTCAAATTCTCATCTTTATGCTCTCAAGTTAGCATCCCACTGAAGAATAAGAGAACAGATTCTTCCCCTTTTCAGATCAGGGAGATTTGGATGAATTCAGCCTCAGATTAAGACAGATACATTTAGCCATGTCTACATATCTAAGCTCTCATTAGCTGACTCAACACAGATGACACTTCATACACTTGCCCACACACAAACATCTCCTGCCATCTCAGATGTTCCCAAGTATCTGATTGTCTCTTGATGGTTCCACAGAGGGTGGATCCTGCAAGATCTGTGTTGTAACCACAAATTTCTGGGAATATCCTGGACACCACAAAAATGGCAACAGATACCTGAGCTCAGGGACCTGAGTGGAGCTTTCAGTCCACAGAGTCAAGGAAGCTGAAATGGTGATTTACTTTGTACTGAAAGTGACACCTACTTGCCTTTCAGCCTAAGAGCCCCAAGGACTACTGGGGCTTCTCTGACAAAATTTCCACTGACTACATGTGTCCACATAAGTAATATTTAGGTATCTTGTTCTTGAATTTGTTACCACACACTGTTGCATTGCAAAGTTGTCTCATAAATCTTTTGAAAGCACTTATTTCTTCCAGTCAGTGGCAGTTATTTCTGTACTTGGCAGTCCTGCAATAGATTCCTCCCAATCTCCTAACAAATGAAGCTTTCAGCCCCTGGACCACAGATGTTACAGGTAAAAGAGATCACTACATTTTGAGTTATTATAGCAGAGTTACTCTGCAGAGAGAGACAAAAATTCCTTCCATAAATCCATTCACTGCCTACCTAGCTGAACTATAGGAGAAGGTCTTTAGAGCTGTTTGAGTCAGCCAATTCATTAGGAAGCTTTGAAGGCATGAGCATTATCTGGTGTTCACAAGAGGAGAAGGAAACAAAGGAGTAACACGTTCTGCATTGTTCTGACAGATTGCTGTTGTGATTCCAACTAATTGAGAGCATTAAAGAAAGCTGCTTCTTCACACAGAGCTTTTATTTCTGTCCATATGTCAGCAGACTCAGTAAATGGCCCCATATCAGATAAATCCTAAAAAAATTCCCTGTAGCTAAAAAGATTAAACCCAGCACATTTTGAAGTTCAGGAAATTAAAAAAAAATTCTTAGGGTACAGTCAGTTCTACAGAAATTTGTAATGCCAGCAGGAGGAAGAAGGTAGTGTCTAGTACATGAGGCATTTGAAACCAGTTACTTCACTTGTGTGCTTGAGCTATCTTCTGTCAGAAATGAGGTTAGTGAGAGCTACCACCTCTGCAAAGCTTTCTGGTATCATGGATCTGTATCAGAGTGCTCCCATGAACACTCACAGTGCTGACCTAGAGGCTACTCCTGGCTTCCTGCACATGTTCCCTGTGGATTTATACGTGCAAATGGCTCTTGTCAGGCTTATGACCAGGAAATGTCACATTACACAATAATATGACACTACAATAGAGAGTGATGGGAACCCACAGGACCTGATAGAGATCAGCTCTTTAAAAGTGATGATAGTATCAGAAATGGAATTCTTGTTTCTTCTTACCTGATCAAGAATCCTGCCCATTCTTTCAAACAGGACTTTCAAGAAGTGTCCTTCAAAAAATGACGCTTCTAAATTGCACTTTTCCAAAGATCTGGGAGATCCAGGCCACTCCCACCGTAAGCAAATGACACAATAATCCCGGAACTACAAAAAAGTAGTGAGGAAAACAGACTTAAATCTCCATGGAAACCATTTCATTTCCTTTGATAGTCCATACACCTTAAAACCATCATCTGTAGCTAAATGATAAATCTAAGTTCAAAAACATCAGTCATTTTAAAGTAAACACTATCAGTAAAACCACTATCAGCAGGCACCTCATTTTCCTGGGGACATTCCTGCTACTAGGTAGTTTGAGAAGCAGTGAGTGGAGAACGGAGCTCCCAAAAAAGCAGCTGGGGCCAAAACACAAAGCAACACCAACAATACATGAGCTAATCAGGGCTCTTCTGAAGCAGGAATTGCATTCTTAACCATCTTCTTGAGAGTACATTACCACACTTCCACTGCCTTATGTGTAGCTGATCTTGCTACCCAAACCATTCTGCTCCCTAATTCCCAGGACAGAAAAGGCACGTGTACATGCAGAACATACAAACTAAAAAGTATTTCAGGGCTTCTTCCCAAACAAAGAGACAAAGAGAAACAAAGAGACTTTGTTTCCTAACACCCAGGCAGTCTTTCTCTACCTTACCCCGTATTTGCTGTGTGCTGCCTGATGCTTCCTTGCAAGGAATTACACCTTGAAGGGAGCACAAGTTGAAGCAGAGAAAATAAGGAACACAGGAAGAAATAGAAGCAAAAGAGTCAGAAAACAGATCAAAAATTCTGCACTGATTGTAGCTTGCTTACCTACCTATGCAGGCTTCCAGGAATAGCAATAAGGAAGCAGAACAGCTATTTGGATGTAATAACAGGAACAGGCAGGGCTACTCTTAGGGGGGAAATATTTTAACAGTAGCCATATCATCGTCAGGAAGTGACAGAAACCAATTCTGCTCTCTAATAACTCCCAGTACACTCTTTTTCCCAAGGCATGAAAGAAAGACGAAGATGATAAGTGGTTTCTGGCATTCAAGAATAGAATATAGGGGAATTTTACATCAACCTTTGTTTCCTCATTCTCTATTTTCTATTCCCTTTCTTTTTAGGAGAGACTATATAGATAAAGCAATATAAATACAGAAATCCAAAGTTCTCATCTTCAGCAGCTGATAACGTAATTCCAAGGTTATGGAATTTTTGAATTACCTACTAAATATAGCTCTCAGTTACTCTGTTCCTTTGCATGGCTTTTTCTATTCTAGAAGATTCACAGGGTTTCAATAAGAAAGCTGCAAACAGTGATTGTCCTTTGACCATGGAAACTTTATGTTTGTAAAAGCAAAACTTGCATTTATTCCTAAGCAGTAAATCATAAAGCTTTCCCTGCCTACCCAACCTCCCAACTTCAAACCTGAATGCCTTAGGCTGTGCATTCCCTGTGATGAGCCTTTATTTGCAAAGTCCCAGATTGCATAACTCCTATGCAGCATTTTAATTTCTCTTTAGTTCTTTCAAACAGCTTGGCAGGCAATTCTCCAAGAGAATGCAGATAAATGCAGAAGCAAATTAAGAATCTATCTGCGGTTCAGGTTTTCTCTCACTGTATTTGTTATATGAATATTAATGCATTTAATGTCATCCATTATTCCCACTAGTGCAATACAAGGTGAATTCATCATCGAAAGATCTCCAAAGGTAAGTTTTCATTAAAAATGAAAATTGAATTTTCCCATCTTCCGTTACCAAAAGATGCATTTAATAGGACTATTTACAGAACCATTTGTATATTCTCACCAGCATTTCAAATTCTCAAGGACTAAGGAAGAGTTCACTGACTTACTTGTCTGTGAGCATCTCTGAGGTAAGTATCATAACCTGTACCCTCCACATGGTATGATGACTTTGCTTCATCAGGTACAAGACAGAGAAAACTGAAGAGAAAAAAAGTACATTAATGACTATATTCCACAGAGCACCAGATCAATATTTTCTCATCATGTGTAGCAGTGTACACACAATTGGCCGGCCAATTAATCCACAGATTCTACCATAACTTTATGTGAAAAACAGAGTACACAAAATCTATTTAAGCCTATCTATTCCAACTGTTTGTAGTAACAAGGTATATACTTGAGAACTTTTGTATCTGGCACTAGAGGTAAAGTCATCAGTGGAAGCATTTTCTGAGAATCAGCAGACAGAATGGAGATTAAAGAGAATACTCATAAATAAGTCAAGTATTTGCTAAAGGTCAGACTCCATCTTACTAGAGCTAAAACAAAACATACTTGGGAATAAATAAGCCAAAAGAGATGAAGAAATACAGTTAAAATTGTACTTAACCTACTTCATAGGTAGTTTTATTTACCAGTTTGTTGTGGCTAAAAATGAACGTCTAAAACACACACGAGTATTTGCATATAAATGTCCCTCTTACAACTATAATTGACTTTGCCAGGTATGTAGTCAAATACTCTGTCCTTATTACTTCATCAATACCTGACCTAAAATGTATCAGGAAATTCTGAAAAATATTAGTAATTAAAAAAAAAAAATTAAACCCATTGAAATTTCTGGACAGCAAAATAAAACCCAGTCTTTGGACCCTGATTCCAAATTTTAGCCTTCACCATACCCCAAGAACTGCTGGACACTCTTGTAGAATTTATATGCAGAAATACGTAGTAGCTGACTTTTCATGTGGACTTCATCTTATCTCAAAAAATACAAATTTGCAGAACACTGCAAATCAGAAAATATTTCTTTTCCCTGATGGGAGGTTACACGAGGTGAATTTAGGAGAGTGTTCTTTGCTCCAAACCATGTCCACCATAAACTATAAATAGCAATACTGGGGGAAAGAGGGCAAGAAGTGATGATGTCACTCTGTCCTGGCTGTGTCTGGGCTGTTTGCTTCCTTTGGCTAACACCTTTGATTATTTCTGGGCAGGCAGATAGGTCAGCACTGACACACCAGTGCTGCTCTGCTACCAAGTATTGACAGAGCAAACAGCTCTCGTCCTAATATTAGTTCCTAAGAGAATTACCATCACTAAGTTGCTTAGAGCAGAGCTTGTCCTCTTTGTGATATCCAATTTGCAGTGATTTTAACAGGCACTGAGGTATGTCACAGGTGGCACAGGTGCCCCCTGACTTTCAGGGAACAGAAGGTTATCGTTACCATGGCAATTATTTCCTTTTATGTATGTGTTTGAAGTTCTAAGGAAGTTTGAGGCATTTTTTTCCCCCTGAAAGGTTTATGGCAAGACTCCTCAGACTTGTCCAGGAAGGTCAAGTCCTGTAACAGCATTTTAAGAACAGCAAATATTTCTGCAAAAAGCAACTTTTATAATCAACGAGGTTTTAATGGTGAATTCTAAGTATTCAACCATTAGCTGCAAAGTTCTTCTATTTTTCTCATTTATGTCGAATTAATGCAAGCTCTAATCTTTCAGAAGTAGCTTTCTGATAAAATGCCACATAATTTCCTTCTGTGGAATCATTTTCCCAGCTGGCACAGAATAACATCCATTACAGAGCAGACATTTAATTTGCACAGTGTGCAGACACCCACACATTCAGACATTTCCTCAAGTCTTTGTTTCAACTCACCTATTTACAATTTTATGAACTTCAGTCTTCCCATCATTTTTTGGATGTTCTGGACTGATAGGTGGAGAAGCACTGAGCCACTCCTGAGCTGACAATGTGTTATCTGGAGACAGATCAGTAAATAATGGATCTTCCTCCAGATCTCTGTGAAATTACATTAGACAAAAACATAATCATCCACAGAATGTTATGGAAGGCAGGAAAATCTCTGGGTCACAAGGCAAGCTGTTTTTCTTCTCTGAACAATGAGGATGTTTTCCAGAACATAACAATATCCACATTGTATTACCTAATTAATATGCAGAAATACCAACCTTTGCAAATACCCAACAATCTGAACAACAGATGAGACATTATTGACTTGTACAAAATTACTGCATCAAGTCACTTAAAACTTCTTAGCCACATTTTTCACATGAGAGAGTTCTACTCCAGGACATATTTAAATTATTCTAGATGACTAAAATGGTTTGTGTGGCCAGTCCTTACCTTTCCTTCACTGAAACATTGAGTTACAAGAGTTACCTAGCATATATATTTTATGTAGTGCCTCAGTATTTTATTTATTTATTTTTTGTAGTACCTCAGAAATATTCTTCCACCAAAAATGACAAGGAACATAAATGTAAACAAGACACTGAAGTTATTGACTGCAAGAATATTCTCACTGATTGCAATAAAATATGCATAGATTTAAGCTTGGTAGATGCATAAATAAATTGAGACATGAAAACCTCTGAGTGTCTACTGTTCTGCAAAGAGGCTTGTGGTAATTTTAGATTTTCTGTTCCTGTTCTAAGAATTTCCATAAGTTGCTGATGTAGGAATTTCTGCATCACTTTACGGATATGGATTAATACATAGAGCATTCAATTGCTCTCCAGGCTCACTTTTCTTTCAATTACTGGAAAAAAAACCCGGTTTTTTTCTAAAAATAAGCATCCAAGTTACTTGTTGTGAAAACTTCTCTTAAAAATGAAACTTACACTGCTCCAGCAATCTGTCCATTCTCTACTACATCTTTATCTTCTTGACAGGGAGGCTTGTATTCCATGTAGTTCCTTTCTTCCAAATTTCTCAGAACCAAATTATAAAGAATGTGCTCGTTGGGTTTTTGCAAAAGGTGCTCAAACATTCGTAAAGTCATTATGCTGATCTGCAACAGAAAGAGTAAAACTCAATAAACTGATGCACTGCTGCCCTGTGCTTTTTGCCTTTTATCTGCTTTGTCCATCCTAGAACACTGCAATCACTTACTGACATTATAGAAGGAAACAAAAATCGTAAGAAAAAATAGGAAATTATGATGCTACATGTGGTATAAACACGGACGAAGAGTTCACATACATTTGAAAATCAAGATGGGAATGCGTTTTTTTATCTGTAAAAAAAACTGTTCTGAAATCTGTCAAAATAACAATACAAAGAACATACAGAGAACGCATAATTTAGCTTTCTGTTCTACAGTCAGATCCATGCTAGAAGATGGTTATCATTATGCAAATGAATCCACAAAAGGACTTGAAGTTAGTAATGAATACCCAGAAAAAAGATATTGTGACTAAGTCTATAGGGTAAGATTTTTACATAGGGATGTTATGTAGGCTTTTAAAGGAACACTGACTTTAAGCAATACAAAGACAATTTTTCAAGACTGCTTGAGAGTGCTTAGCTTTGCAAAGATAACTAATTTACAGAGGTAACTCATTCTGACAGGGTGAGCAGGTAGGCATACTGAATGGCTATGAGAAAGCACAGATTTGTATTTCAGGTAAGATTGGTTTTTATTTGAAAAAGTGGAGGGCTGAGGTTGTTTCATGGAAAAAATGAAACAAGTAGCTTCTGAGGAGGGATTTCACTGAAGTAAATTATTTAAATGATGCTTACTGTATGTAAAGAGCTTAAAGTTATCATATCATCTTTTAACTGGCATTGCATATACTCTCCAACAACACTTAGTTCATATAAACCCTAAGTTTTTATCTGTATCTTATGTGATAAGACGACAGAATTGTCACAACATGGAAAGTAACAGCAACAAATTAAAATGCAATTACAAATGCAAATACAAATGCAATTACGTCTATCTTACAGATGAGCAAGTATAACTCAGAATGCATAGTGGGCATGCAAATTCACCAAAAAATCTTTAGGATTTGTACGGCTGGGAGCCAGAATTCTCTTTCTTGGCAAAAAACATTACTTGACACAAATATGAAAAGTCCTCACAAAGGTGCCTTTACAGACTCTCCACACTCCAGAACTGGCCAGCAGACCTTCCTGTGTCAGATCAGCCCTCACCTCATCAGAAATGTGATCACAGTGCTCGATCAGCCTGTGTCGCAATGGATGCCTGTTGATGTCTGCCAGTGTTTCTGGCTCTCTCT
>VZTT01021043.1:125400-138118 GCA_013400855.1 Buphagus erythrorhynchus
CTCCCGGGCAGGGAAGTGAATCACAGCCACAGAATGACTTAAGTTGGGAAAGACCTTGAGATCATCGAGTCCAATTTACGACCGAACACCACCGTGTCAACCAGACCGTGGCACGGACTGCCATGTCCGGTTTTTCCTTAAATACCTCCAGGATGCTGACTCCACCACCTCTCTGGGCAGTCCATTCCAATGTCTAATCACCCTCTGTGTGAAGAAATTCTTCCTAATGGCCAACCCAGACCTCCCCTGGCACAGCTTAAAACTGTGTCCTGTTCTGGCGCTGGTTGCCAGGGAGCAGAGCCTGACCTCCACCTGGCTACAACCTTCTGCCAGGAGTTTCCGAGAATGATAAGGTTCTCCATAAAACTCCTTTTCTCCAGGCTAAACATCCCCCCTGCCCTCAGCCATTCTTCATGGGACACTTGCTCCAGACCCTTCCCCAGTTTCTTTGCCCTTCCATGGACTAATTCCAACACCTCAATGTCCTTCCTGAATTGAGGGGTCCAGAACTGGACACAGCACTGGAGATGTGGCCTGAGTGCAGAAGGACAACCACTTCCCTGGTCCTGCTGGCCACACTAGTCCTGAGATAGGCCAGAATGCCCTTGGCCTTCTTGCTCACCTGGGCACACACCGTCCAGGTGTCTCAGGTGAGGAGAAGGGGTACCCACCTCTGCAGTCCCTGTGCCCAGAGGCTGCCATCAGGCTTCCTCAAAGGTCTCTGGGGTCCCTCAGAATTGTGAGGGTGGGGAGACGGCTGCCTCCACCCTCCTGCTGGCATGGCATGGATACGGAGCAGCCCTGGCATGTGTGGCAGAAGGCTCAGCTTGCTATCTGTTGGGACATTTTGGGTCTGTCATCATCCACAGGGATGATGAGATCCTCAAGGTACTAACTCTTCACAAAGCAGTGTAAGGGTGATGAACTCAGAAAGCCAGTGACAAGTTGTGGAATCACCATTCCTGAAAGAGTTCAAAAAACGAGTGGACGTGGCACTTTGCAATGTGGTTTAGTGAGCATGGGGGCATTAGGTCAAAGCTTGGACTTGACAATCTGGGAGGTCTTTTCCAAACATAAATGATCCTGTCTTCTTGCTGCTGGGTGAGAGGCTGGTGGTGTGGGTGGCATGGTCCTTGCAGGATACCACAGATGAGAGGGCTTGTGGCAATGTAGAGATTGGCCATTTCACTGTTTCTTTGTTGGGCTTTTTTCCATACAGAGAGAAGGAGACAAAGAGAGCTTTATTTCACCTCTGAATCAAATACTTCAGAGAAAAAGATCATCCCTCCCATTTTGCGGTGCCACAGGAAACGCAGAGGTAAAGTGGGGTGACCAGAAATTATACATGTAGCTGGCAAACAGTATGATGTTTTGGGAAAATGTTTGGACACTGGGGAAACTGATGTAGGAGAACAGAATTGCTTTGGCACTGGGTAGCAGAGTGAAATGTTGGGAAGATGATAGACCAGTATGGGAAAGGGAGGAGACCCTGTAGTACCAAATGAAGGAAAGCTTCCACGTTAATTTTTGGAGAAGAATGAACACCAGCTTCCTCATATGCTATTAGCATGCAGAAAGAGATTAATCAAAAGGCAGGACAAAACTACTATTTAACTGCTGTTCTTTAAATTGTGTCATCTGGAAAGTCTATGACGATGCTGTGATGAAATCTTACTGATTATTTTTCTGTACTGATTGCTGTTTGTGTTGTACCCCTGTGCTTTGCAGGCATGGAGACCTACAGCCCAAATACTCTATGGAAGTAAATACTAGTGGTATGTGGACAACTTTGTTGCAGTTGTTAAAGAGCAGAGCTATTTCCCTCTCAAAATCCAGAAGTCCCAATATGTCAATATCAATTTTAAAGGTATTTATGGTGGGTTTTAAAAAATCTGCTTATTCTCTATTTGTTAACTTATATTCTATAGATGTTCGTAGGAAATGTAAATATTCCATGTGGGTAGCCATATGATGAAACATCTCTGTGTTTAGGTGATTATTAACTGGACAGGTGCTGCATTTGGAAGGTGCCTGCATATCTGCATCTAAGAGAACATGGTCATTTAAGATGCTTTTGCAATCTTTTTTTTTACGTGCAAAAATGTCTTTTAAATGTGCTTGGGCTTTCCCATCTCCGAGCAGCAGGAGGAATAAAGAAACAGTAAGATATCATGAAGATATAAAAGGAGACAGTTTTATAACTGTGAGAGTATTCCTAATTGTACTTAACAATTTATGAAATCATAAATCACAGAATCACAGATGGTGAAGTAAAGCTTTTGTAATGCTTGAGGGCCTCTTATTATTCTAAAAGTGACTGATGTATATAAATGCATTATTATTTAAACAGAACAGTTCATTGTGGTTGAAATTAAGATTTTGGTTGTAAAAGTGACTTCTTATTAAGACTCTCAATGTGAAATGCCTTGCAGTAAAGGAAAAAAAAAAGAAAATATTACATGTAAATTATTTTTCCTAAGCCTATTAAATTGAATCTCTGCATATAACCCTGCATTTACCAACCAATAGATTGGGCTTGAATTTGTAGCCATAGTGCAGAATATGGCCTTTGATGCTTATATGTCTTGCAAATTGTAGATATATTTTTTCTATGATCTTTTAAAGTAGTCTCTAATTTCTCGACCATATGTATGTATTTCTCACTGCTGGGAGTATTGGATAAATACTGGTAAACCAGTAGTAATGCAAATCTCTGGAAACTGATGGAAAATTATTTCAGCAGTGTCAGTGCAGAAGAACTCAGCTGAGGTTACATTTTGCTTGGATTCTTCTTGTTCTTGTTAGGGATGATTTAATTGGAGATGATGCTGTTATGGATGGGCTACCAATGTCATGTCATGTGCAGCAATACATCTTCACCTGCTCATGCTTGAGGTTGTTTCCACTGAAATAAACACAAGTATTACTACCTATTTTAGTACCCTTGAAAACACAGTTCTGCTGGCTTGGGGTTGGGTTGGTTTTTTCTTTTGGCAAGGTAGTTATTTTTTTGGAAAAGTACATGCAGTGAGTCAGTGTTTTGCTTGAATGTGAGAAGTGAAAGTGTGGAAGTGAGGCTATTCTAATTGATAGAGCTTTTGGGAACTTTCTTCTTTCTTACAAATTAATGAAATTGTCTAGATTAAATCAATTTAGATGGTGTGTCACAGTGAGATAATGTGCTGGCCTTTCTATCTGAAAATCTCTCTGCTATTTGGATTGATGGCACCAGGCCAATGTCTAATGGATGCATTTATCTACATTACAGAAGAAGTTCCTGCAGTCTGGACTTTTGCTTCAGAGAGCCTGAAGATTTGGTGAATTTTTTACGTGGATGAAAATTTTCCTGTTAGCACTATGCCCAATATCTGTTGATATTCTGTGCAGGATTCTATTGTGTTTGTAATAATCAGATTGACATCTATGTTTTCATTGCCTACTTGGCTGAAATAAAGAATGAAGTTTTAGTGATTCAGCATGATACCTGCTTTTGAGGAGGGCTAAAGAGATATTTAACATAATTTTCAGACCTTTCTGATCCTGGGCTTTACTACAGAAAGCAAGCATGCTGTGCATAGCACACTGAAGAGCATGCAGTGGAATTGAAGTCATTTTCTGTCATGAATTTTCTGGTTCTGTGCTCTCAGCCGTGTATATCACCTCCCTCCTTGCCGATTCGCTAGCAGCTCCATGTAATCAGCTCATGCAGTATTTAATAAATCCCATTTTCAGGCATTTCCTGGCATGTGAATTCTGTTCCACATCTGCACACCTGCTCTTTCTGTGGAGACATTAATTTTTCTTCTGGTGGGTTACAAACTTCCCAGACATTCATCTATTGTCTGAGTGCTTACCTGTCACATCTGCAAGAGTCTCCTGACACCAGCACTCATTGCTACCTATTGTGGAGGACACAACACTGGGCAAATATTGCCTGCCCAGCAGCTATTCCCTGTTTGTGCTTCAGTTACACTCTCTGTACCACCCTGCTTTACCTTATGTAATGGCTTGTAAAGGAGACCACGAGGAGGTCAGAAGTACATGTTAGTAAAATGAGACATTTCTTCTCCAATCACATTATGTTTTCCTCAAATATTTCTGTTCCACTGGAAGCATTAAAATCCAGACTTTCCTCTATAAGTAAATATATGGATGTTCTGCCATACAGTATCTGCAAATGCTAGCGTATCATAAATTATTGAAAGCAGATAAAATACACTCAGATGTGATCAGTTAGAGCTCAGCCAATTTCACTGCAGCCTGCAGGCTGGCAGGAGCACAAGGATACTTTTTCTTGTGGTAGTGGAAGCAAGGAGATGAAAGATAAACTACTGGGTTTTTGCTATATTGCAACTGTAATGAATGCAAGGGTCTGAATGTGGTATAAATACACATAAAACTGGATTTTGCCCTAAAATATTGGGGAAAAAAATTGAGTGGTCAACCTGATAATAAATTGGTTTCCTCAATCTTTCATCTGAGTACTTGCAGAGGGGGAAGTCTGGAAACCAGAATCTGTGTGTATTTCTGGGGAGAATTTACGTGCTTAGCTTTGACCCTACTAAGAGATTTCTGAGTCATTTTCAGATCAGCTCTGACTGCATTGTTTGTTTTCTAATGCATAATAAGATTTCACTGTTACTTACATTTTTGGATTAAGGACTATAATCTGTTGATCCCTAAAATGTCATCAGATAATCTGTTTAATCATAAGCAAAAGCTGATCTTGATAGTCCATATGAGTTATGCAAATTAAATCAGGCACATTACTACCATGCAAGTATAGAAGCTTTCAGCAAAGCTCTGTCTCCTTAGTCCACAATTAAAAGTAGGTTTTTGTCTGAATTTAAATTCACATATCTTTGTCCTGAGGTATAATTGAAATCTCTCGTGGAGCCTGACATTAAATTTTGGTATTGTAAAACTTCTTAATTTTGAAGCAATTAAAATAAATATATAAACAAAATATTTATGACGCAAGGCACTCAGTAGTGGCTTCGTGATTAATTTTAAATTACTGATAGGACAATTATCTAGGCAGGCCCAAACTCTGGTGCCACAACGCGCTCCAGCGTTCACTATCCGCGGAGTTTCGTGAGAGAATCCCAGCGATGTCCCCCAGGTGTTACACCGGGGAGAGGCCACTGCCTCCCGCCAGTTCCAGCTCTGGACAGCAGAGGGCGCAGCTGGCCCGGCTTCACCCCGGATTCGGAGCGAATCTCATTCGGGAAAAAAATATCCCTATGTATCTCATATAGAAGGGATTGGTATGCCAGCTAGCAGTGTTACCTGTCGGCTTAACTGCTACGTGTTACTTGGCTTGTAAAAGCTTTGTTTGATACACCTGGCAGCCCATCATCTTAGCAGTTCACTTGTTCTGCTTGGCTCTCAGATGATGTTATTTGAAGATACAGGACTGGTTTGCGTTTACAAAGACATTGACCAACCCCTGTGGCTCTTACATCCCACGAGATATTTGCGTAATCTTTATTACAACTAAACCTCAATGAATTTAAGAAGGGTCCTGTATTTAAAGACTGGCCCTTCTTGACAACTAACTGAATTCTCCCGTGGTTCCCATGGAGGGGAGAGTGACAGTGAATATCACCATTGCATTATTTTACCTGTGGGTGGGGGCAGAGGGAGAACCTGAACACTTCCTGTTAGAATTTCATGTTCAGAAGCTATACTCTGAGCCAAACTCCATTTCTAGAAAAAGCCTGTACAGCTCAATCCTTTTTAATTTCTTTCTGAGTCATCAGCCCTGTAGGAACGAGTGTCTGTACTTGGATGAAGCCTTTAAGGAGCTGAGCTGGAGGCACTACTGACAATGAGCAAAGAAAATGAAGTCTGTAGTAGACCCAGCGTCATGCAGGAATATTTGTGTTGCTCATCCCTGTTCTCTTGCCTCAGGCTGCTTTGGACTAGTTTGACATTCAGGCGTCATGTTGTGAAATGCTGAAGTAAGCAGACCTGTGTCTGTAATATAGCTGATATAAAGGAACCTGTTCTTGATTAGATCTTGGAGTGGTGCTGTAATACACTGTACCTGATTCCTGCCTGGCAGCTCATGTGCCAAATGAAGTATTTCCAGGCATTTAGTTGCTCTGGTTTTATGTTCAGAAGCTGTTATCCTCTGGGTCTCCCAGGAATTCCCAGGTGGTGTAGATGGAGCTGTTATTTGTACCTGGAGTGCTTGACTGCTGCATCAGACACCTGCAGTCTGCATTTCCTTCTTCCTCTCCAGCAGCAGGAACCAGGCAGCAGAGAGCCAATTGCTATATTGACATTATGTGTACATCATAAATCAAAATTCTGTGTTCAGATGTAGAAATCCTGTACTCACAATAATCAGTTTCTGTGTGGTGTTGCAAAACAATTTGTCCCAGATCCAGATCCCAGCCCACAGAGGGCAGCCCGACCCTGTTTTACTCCAGTGATGTGCTTAACTTGGGAATTCAGTCATCTGCTGGCCTCTCTATCAGCGTGACTTGCTGTGGAATAAACAACTGAATGTTGTGGAGAATTGGCATCAGCTTTAAGCTCAAACAGATTCAAAAGTGAACTAAAAAAAAAAAAAAAAGCGTGACTGAATTAAACCTTCTGGTTTGTTTTGTTTTTTTTTTTAACACATTGAAAGAAAAATATTGCATGAGAAGACTCATCTAGATCTGAGATTTAAATACATTACATGTATAATAGATAGCTTTGTTGGTATATGTCAATAGGCAAGAGAAAGAAAATACCCAGAACCTGTGTACCTGAACATATTGGGCAAGACTAACAGGAAATGTGTTTTTCTTTTTTTCCAAATATTTTCAGGAATCTTTCAGGATTTGAGTTTATTGTTGCCATGACTCTAGGACTGTGCTTTTGGCTGGTTGGCCGATGTTCTTTCCCAAGTGTGTTCTGAGTCCTTGTGAAGCAGCCATCACAATTTCCAGGAGATTTTTGTCTAGGAGGGTGTGGCTACATGCAGGCATTTGCCTTGGCTGTAAAACTGATCAGTGCCAGGTCAGGTACCAGGGGCTGATATCTTGACTTAGTATGACAAGGAACAAGGCATTCAGTTCCTGAAAAAGAACCAGTACTTTGTGCTCTCAAATCAAATTGCATCCACCAGCTAATTAAGGAATGATCTTGATATGCTCTGAAGGGAGGCCTGTCCAGTTCTGTACTTCTCAGCCAGAGGGCCCTGCAATACAGAGCTCAGGATAGAAAATACATATAAAGAAAATAGCATGTGAGAAATTAAGACAGTGATGTGTGAATTCCAGGAGTACAGGGAGAAACCTAAGTATGATCAGACAGATCTTATGATCAGACATCAAATTACATCATTACAAGTACTGAGGTACTTTCATGATGATTTAGATAATTAATTTCTTTTGGCCCCAGACTTTCTACCCCACGCAAGCCTGGCTGTTCACAGCAGAATGTAATGTATACATTTCTCAGAGTTTGGCTCATTGTAATTGCAACCACAGGTGCATTTTCCCTTCTGATTCACCAAACTTTCGCTGTGTGTAGCAGTGCTGAGAGATTTTGACCCTAACTTATTCAGAATATTCTTTGCTATTCTTGCCATGTTATTCATAAACATCTTTGCTAAAGTGAAGGAAATGCCTGCCGTGTTTTACATGATGCAAAAATTACTCTGTGGAAAAAAGCACATTTAACCAATTCTAACTGCATAATTTAATTCAGTTTGGCCTCAGCAAATTGTTTAGGGTAAAGGGTAAAGCAGGGCACACAGTGGGATAATGCCCTTGCTTGATGCAGGTCTGAAAAGTGTATAAATAGCAACAAAGGCAGTTTGTGGGATTGTCTCTGTCTCTCCTGAAGGCAATGGCTGATGCAGGTGCTCCATCGTAGAAGGCCACTTGGTTGGCCTTGGCTGGCAGGACCTGCCCTTGGTGAAGCCATGTTGTCCTTCTGAAATCACCTCCCTGTTCTCCCTGTGCCTTAGCAGAGCTGCTGGGAGGATCTGTTCCCAGGCACAGAGGTGAGGCTGATGGCTCAGTGGTTCCCAGGCTCCCCATTTCTAGCCCTTTTAAAAATAGGAGTGATGTTTCCCTTTTTCCAGTCACCAGGGACTTCACTTGACTTCCATGACTTTTCAAATATCATGGAGAGTGGCCTGGCAACTACATCAGCCAATTCCCTCAGGACTCTGGGATGCATCTCATCATCTCCCATAGACTTGGACACAGTGTTCACAGCTCTAATCCACAGTACATACTTCATATATGGCCTTGGGAGAACCTGGTGCAAAACCTGGTTAAGTTTTGGACTCTGAGCTCTTTGTTGGCATCTTCCTGATAAGGTTCACACACAGGGGTGATGCTGAAGTTCTTCAGCAGTAAATGCTGCCCAACATTTAGATGACAGTTGCAAAGCTGACTCTCAGGAAAGAATTTGTCGTTTTGGCCTTTGTGTCCTAAGTTCCCACAGGTGCAGCAGTCATTTTGATGGAAGAACAATATAAAGTAAGTATTAACAGGGTTGTCTGAGGGCTTTTCCTTAGTTTTCCAGGATTGCAATATTTCTGGCTTATATAAAACCTATAGCATTTATATGATAGCATTATCTTACATTATCTGTGTAAAACTTTCTGGGTTATTCAAGTCTGGTGGTCAGGACTGACTCAGGATAATGTAAGTTCAGTATTGTAACTTTTGCTGTAAAAGTGCATATTCCACAGAACAATATGAAGGGTTGAATAACAAGTAGAAGAAAGGAGTTTTTTAAGAAAACCAGAAAAACTGGAATAAGAAGAAACTAGGAAGATGACTCTGGGATTTGTCTCACTCAGGACAACTTCCTATCTTTTTTTTTTTTTATGGTTAAGTCTCTTTATAGATATGTGGGATATTTGGGGAAAAAAAACTGAAGCAAAGATTTTTATTAATATTTGGTTTAATTTGGAGCTCAGTTCTCCTTTGAAATATATAAAGAGGAACTTTTCTCCAAAAAGATTAGTGGGAACTACCCTGGAAGCTCAATGTAATCAGTGAAAGGCCATGTATTTATTTGAATATCTTGTCCATTACTGACTAATTGCAAATTCTAGTAAGAATCTTATATTTAAAGTAAGAGAGCTGTCTTGCTTTCTTGTCATTCATGTCACAAAAAACCTACTTATTCTGAGCTTATTAAAATTCTGATTAAATTATCAGGCTTAGTAATGCCCTGTATTTTGTTCCTCTCTATTATAACTGCTATAGGTCTGAGTTCCCTAAAAAAGAAGCCAGTGGAAATATGGTGGAACATATGGGAAAATTTGTAGAAAAATCCTATAGTTTCTATCATTATTCAGACCAATCCTGGGCATCCTTACCATTTGTCTTGACCACAGAAGTTGTTCTTGAAACCTACTTCTATAAGAATTTGTCTGTTGTTCCAAAAAAATTCCATTTTTTCTCACAATGATTTTCAAGAGGAAAGATCTTGCATTGTGCAAAAATAGGTATATTCTGATTGATGAGTTATCTGCATCAAAGATGCAATGCTGACTTTTACCTCTTTTTTTAATCCCTATGTCATTCTCTGCTGATTTTCATGGGAGAAAAATAGATTTACATATGACTGATGGGATCTTAATTACTTTTAAAACTACTATTCTACTTTATATGAGACAAACTGGTTCAAAAATCATGAGAGGAGAGCTTTCTGTTTTATATTCACACAATGGGTAAGTGACAGCAAGGTATGTTGCACAGAGAACACAGTCCAGTATTTGGGATACTTTTCTTTGAAGATGCAAGTTCTGTGCTTTGCTCTGACATAGATTTTCTTTGTGACCTTGGACAATACACTAAGGTCTTCAAGGGCATTGAGACAGGACTTGGAAATACTTATTGTCTGGTAAAATATATTAATGTTTGGGCATCTCTAAAAAAATCACGAAGTGCCTGTTTGGATCTCTTGAAGCCTGAATACCTTAAAAAAATTACATTAATGGATCTTTTTACACTGAGTTAGAAGCTTAATCTGTACAGTCAATAGCAAAATGCAGGAGATAGGATCCTACTTCCCAGCTGACTAATTCAGAAGCCTCAGGTAGATGCCTGAAATAAAACAATGTCAATCACTGCTCCTTAATGGACTTGTAAAGTAGTCAGGAAATGGCTCAATCAAAGAGCTCAACAGTTGCTGCTGCTAAAAAGGATCATCTCTGCTGCCTCTAATGGTTCCTCACCCTTCCTGGCTGTGCAGTTCTGCACTTTGCCTTCAGTCATGTTCCAGTGTTTATCTGAGCCTTTGGTTCAGACAGTAAATGTAGGGAATTTGGATACAGAAAGTGAGCAACTCTTTGTTAATTAATGAGCTAAAGTAGTTCCATGAGGATCAAGCCAGTGCTGCAGTGAGGGAATCAGGAGAAGAGAGGGAGTGCATAGGAGAGTGAGCAAGGCTTGGATTGGCTTGTCCATCTTCTCTGGGTCAACTTCACCTGTAAAATAATGGTAATAGTGTCTCATTTCTCTGTACCTTCTTTTTCCACCCTCTTCATCTTCCTTCCGTGTTCCCTAGATACTGACAGGATCTCAGACAGCAACTACAGGAGCTGATTTAGCTGCCCACATGCAGATTGCCTGACTGGTACTCGTGGCTAATGAAGACATGGCCTCTAGAACTGGTAACTGTCTCCACTGCAGCTTTTCTCCTTTATTTTAATTTTTCTTCTTAAGTGCTAATTACTACAAAACTTGTAGGGATGTAGAACTTGTTCTGAATTATACCTTTTAGTCAACCTGAATTGAAATTCTCCATATCCAAATCTGAAAATTCTTGGAGGCGACTTGATGGAGAGGACAGACAGGAAAATAAAACTCCATCAGCCTCAGGTCCTCAAGAAACCCAGCTAAAAACTCACTTGAATAAATGAGTGCTGTATCTGACCCATTTTAGTATTCTCTGGCCAACATGTTCAACTTTGTTCAACTTCTCTGCCACAGAGAGTTTACACAATGAATGGAATAAACTCTTTGTGTTCTATAGAATCCCAAGGTACAAATGCCTTTCCCTTCCTACTTCCTAGCAGTATAAAGAAAGGAAGTTCTTAATTAAAAAGCTAATTTCTGCATGTTCCTGAACCTTCTTTTTAAAGCCATCTATTAAGCACCACACAGGAGAACCTGTGATAGTGCTAGTCAGAAACTCAATGAGGAAGTGCATAGGAAATGACTTAATTAAAAATACAAAATGCTGTCATACTACATTGACTGAGGAAAACTTTGGCTCTTTTGGACAAGAAAGAAAATTTGAGTTGTTTATAAATGGAAAATTCTTCTAATTTCAGAAAAGGAGCAGGGAAAAGAACTGTTTTTCAAGGGATGTCAGATCACCAGCCAAGGATATTGTCATAGGAGTTTAGAGAGAGAAGAAAAACTTAAGATTTATTTTATTCCCACTGCTGGATTCAGAAATATTTGCAAGGGGGAAGAAAACAGAATGACATAAGGAATATGATTGAATTGAAGTGTAGGGAACACTGGGTTAATCCATGGCAAACAGAGCTGGATGTGACTAGAAGTCTTTGCAGGGTGTGAGCATGAGCACAAATTCAGGCAAACAGATGTGCCAATTCATTTTTTGTGCCTGTATCCCCTGATGAAGGGGGCATGTGAGTGCTGCCCATCCTGCAGCTGCTTCCCTCCACAAATGCCTTCCCTACTCAGCTGGCATGAGGGGGAAGGTGAGCAGTGCCAGAGGGTGGATTTGACAGAGCAGAGGCACTGGCTGGGCTGCATTTGCAGACAGCAGTGAGAATCCATGATATATCTCTTACTAGCATCCATTCCTGACCTGTGGTCACATGATAATGCAATCTTTACCACCTCTCTTAGATAAGATTCTGGTAATTATGGGTTTTTTTGATAGAAAAATTGTGTAGGCTTCTTGCTAGTATGAAGATGCATAGTGCATGGTAGATCAGAGTGGAGGAGTGTGATTCAGTCTCTCCTGTCATTCAGTTTGCATGTTGGCTCCTTGCTGAACATCACAGATTGGGCTTTCTGTTTTTTAGTTCATAGTTGCCCATTCTGAAATTGATAAAAGTCTGCTCTAATGTTTTAACTGCGCTATTCTGATGTGTTCTTCTAACCTGTCATTCTTGATAAACTAGATTGTTGATTTGCTTAACTCTTGACACCATCTAATAATCTGGTGGCGTAGAGGTTTTCTTTTTTGTGTGTCATGGGAATATTTGGCTTCACTAGGCTGGAGGCTGGGCTGCCATGGGTAAAGGTGTCCACCAGATACTGATCTTGTTTTTCTGGTGCGTCGCATTTGGTCGCTTGGTACTTTTATTACGCTGCCAGGAGGAAGCTGAGTGCTCTTTTCTGTGTGTTAACGCCAAGATTGCTTTGCAGACAACATTGCTAGAAATTCTGTGTTTATATACAATTTACATACAGTTACGCAGGTATATCTTTGCTGTTCTGTGCGTGAATTTCAAGTTGTGCCACAGACTTCCGCGCCAGGTCCCGAAGGAGCTGCCGCACGGCGCTGTCAGCGACTCCAGGAGCGGACACGCCTATCCAGCACTCCAAGGAGCTGGAGCTCTGCCGCGCTGCTCTCCCTGGCGTTCGTGGCTTCTGCCAGCGGCGCGGCTGTCCCCGACTGTCGCCCTCTGCGGCATCGCGCCCCTCGCCCCGCCGTGCGTCCCTCGCCCGCCGCCCGCCGCTCCCCGAGCATCACCGCGCCCGGGAGCGGC
>VZTT01021043.1:138403-150891 GCA_013400855.1 Buphagus erythrorhynchus
GGGTTCTCCGCCGCACCGGGGCAGCGCCGGGCTCGCGTCCCCGCTGGCGGCCGGAGCCGCGCTGACCTTGCTGCCCGGCCGCGCTGCGGTGCTCCGCACCCCGGGGCTTTGCCGGCGATTCCGGGGCAGGGGGAGGCCAGGGGATGACCCTCGGCGGCCGCCGCCTGCCCGGTACCGTTCTGCAGCCGGGCCGTACGGGGGGCTCCGCCGCAGAGCATCCTCCGGGGCCGGGCACACGCCGCACCTGCCGGGGGCGCGGGGATCCCGTTCCGCCTTCCCCGGCGCCCGGGGAGCGGCTGTAGGGGCACGGGGAAGTGAAGTGCGGCTCGGTACGCGGTAATTGACGGTGGGAATGTATGGATGTATGCAGAGAAAAGAACATGGTGGTGAAGGTGGGCGTAGGGTCAGACCTCGGCGGGTGTTGATGCTCAGGGAATGGTAACGGATGGGAACTGGGTGTCTGAGGAGCGCAGTGAGGCATCCGGCTTGTTCTGTCATTGGAAACGCAAGTGCTCCTGGTAGGGTGTGGTGGTAAATCCAATTGTCGGTTTGTACCTCTGATGGACATTTGCCTCTGGCCTGAAATTAACGTTTTGAGTTTTACTTCAGATTTGCGGTTTTTTAAATGATGGCCTAAACTTGAATAGCCGTTGTCTTTTGCATGCATTTATGTGTAAACTCTGTGTGTTTGCTCATTCTGGGCTGAAGATGAACTGATCAGCCTTATTGATTGCAGACCTCGTATTGTCCCAAAGTTCTGCTTCCAGTATGAGAAACCGGCACAGGTGTGGCACAAAGACTGATGCTTTAGGGTTTTTATGATAGTTAGTACAAATAAAAGGACTAGAGACATAAAGTTAAGCATTTTCTAAATGTTGTCATAACAAAGCAGAAATACTTGCAAGCATCTCCTGAAGACAGACAATTACCTGCACGATAACGACAAGTAAAACCACTCCCTGGCTATCTCTGACTTGAAATAAATACTTTATAAAAATTATATATTACAAATTGACAAATCCCTGAATGTAAGGATGCGTCTTATTTGTTCATCCTTTGATCTCTCTGCATCTTCATGTATTGAATACTGCTCAGCATGGACCAGCTCTTTCATCTGCTTGAATTCCTGTTGACATCCAAAGGAGCTTCATGCACATTGAAGATATCGTGTGACTCCTAAAAGGTTGTCGGCATTTTGTGGCTATGACCATACTCCTAAAGCATCACACCCATTTTAGATATAAATAATAAATGGTGTTAGAGTGGCATAATTCTTCATGGAACAGTAGATTTCTTGCTTTAGGGAGAAATGGACTATATTGGTCTCCAAAGAATCCATTTCTGGAGGAACACTAAGTATATGAGCATCAGTGATGTGCTAAGGCTGCATTAGTACTTGTGGGGAACACCCAGCAAAGCTTTATAACCTTGAGCAGATTTGTTGTTATTGAAGGGGTACCTGGATTTGAAAAAGTGACATAAAAATTTTGAAATTTCAGCTTTTCAGATGACTCACAAAAACTGACCTGTACCGAATGGGAAGCCAGGGAACATTTCCACTGGCCATATTTCCCTTTCCTCCCCCCACTGTCCCTCTTTCCCATTCATCTTCACAACACATGATGTTTGATGCCTGCTTAATTCTGCTGGAGAGCTGCCTGGAGAAGGAAAGTGAATTCTTTCTCAGTCCCTCTCGTACCATCTAATTTTTTCAGTTTTAATTAATTGGAGAGAGAGTAAGACAGTCCATAGGACTGTAGGGAAGTAGTGAATAAGATTCATGAAACAGATGAAGATATTGATTTCTGTCAATATATCCTTTTAAAGTTTACCAAGTAGATTTATGTGGAAAATATGTGAGTCTGGGCAAATAAATAGATTTATTCAGTGCTGACCAAAGGCTGTTTGTGTGTAAAACATTATAGACCATTGTCATTATTCATAATTTCAAACACTACTGCTGTTAAAAGTCAACATAGAAACTTTTGCACATTTAAGTGATATGACAGATCTTCATGAGGTTAGTTACTCATGAGAATGTATAGCACAAGTAAGAAGTGAGTCTTTAAGGGGTTAGGGCGTTGTTTGAATGCCAGATGGGGGCCCTGTGCTTCATGAAGGCAGATTACCTCATGCATATGCAGTCTCATTAAAAACACTGTATCATTATGGTCTGCAAGCTCAGCGAATATTGATTGTTAATATTTTATGTGGTGTTAGATGTCCAAAGGTGATCATTATTATTCTGAATGCATCAAGCACTTGGAGCTGTCTGCTTGTTGATTATAAACTAAGCATAACTAGCATAGCAAAAGGGTTAAACACTCACCCATGACATTTTTCTTACTAAACTGCAGAGGATATTCAAGGGATAGTAAAAAACATCACAGTATTATTGGTGTTCAATCTGTGCAGCTCTCTATTCATCTCTTTTGCTCCAGGAGGCAGCATGGTGTAGTGAACTGACTGCAACAGATGACAGAAGAAACTCCTGAAATCCAGCATACTTCTCGACTTTTGGACCATTCCTTTTTACTTCTCTGCTCTAGTTCCCTGTTGTTATTTAGCCAAAACTACCCATATAGTCACTGAAATTAAGACAGATAATAAATAAATACATAAATTATAACTACTAACACAAATTAATGTAATTTTTCCTTAAATAAAACTATGGATTAAAAAGTTTTATGCTTCCCTACTTGTACAATGAAATAATGGTAGCTAAGCTTTTCAGAGGGGCTGCTGTGAGGACTAATGTCTCATCTGTACCTTAAGTTTAATTTTCTGAAACTTTCCTTTTTTTTCCTTCCACTCTTCACATACCTTGCTGTTGCAGTCCTTCACCCCTGTCTCTCACCTCCTGTTGTTATTTAAGTAGCAGGTCCCTAACATTCTTCCACCACTGTCCTTGTAGTATGGCTTTAGCAGATGTGTTGACCAAATGCCAGATGAAGCAGCACAGACGAGTGTTCCCAGAAGCTTGAACAAATAATCATTTTGGAAATCTTGTGACTGAACTAGGAGCTGAAACAAACTTTGAAAAATCTCTTCTCTCTTCCCTGTCAAGTTGGAGTCCTTCCCAGGGCACTTTCATGTCCTGCTCTACAGCCTGTTGGGATCAGTGGAGAACTGCCATTGACGTCAGTCAGGCTTTTTAGTTTTGCAGTTTGCAAAAGGCTTAATATTCTACTTTCAGCTGTTGTTAAGTAGTTGCTGTTAGGACTCATACATGAGTGAATTTGGGTGTTGGAGTAAGCCTTATAGATTGTTGCTTACCTAAGGGCTTGTTTGCAAAGAGCTGTAAATTCCCTGGATGAAAGACATTTTTCTAAAGCCAAGTATAACTGTGACCTACTTGTGCATGTTATCTCACACTGCTTAAAAACTGTCAAAACTACTTGTTATCATGAAGGTCTAAGTTAATGGAAAAATGGCTATTTTTAACTATTATAATCTTCAGTTATGCTAGAGCAAACAAATGCTAGGCACAAATGAGAGTGTTTGGTGTGATCAAATACAAAGATCTTCGCTAATTTTTTCACTAAATGTTGAAAGAATTAGCATGAGCTGTATTTAGCCCAGTAGCAACTACTTTAGGAAGACCAAGACATGTGAAATATGAGGCTTATCAAGACTGGTGTTGTTTTTTTGTGAAAAAGTCACTGACTTTTGACAGAAGCTAGTGTTGAAGAAATATTATTGCTGTCCAGTATTAACAAGTTGTTGTGTGCCACCCTGATGCTGCTAATGTGGGTATTGTAGAGAGGGCAGGTGCAGTTTTTAGCCTGCTCAGTGGTCAAAGTAGTAGAGTTGTTTAGCTTAAGAGTTTTTTAATAATACAATCTTTGTCTTTTCCTATATGATTTTTTAACAAATGTAGATCAAACATTTCTCATTTCAGACAAATAAATCACCGTTATAGTAGTGAGAGAGAGGATTTGTCCTCATTTTACAGGTGAGACAAGTCCTGGACTTTTTTTTTTTTTCCTTTTTCCCTGAGTCTGAGGGTCAGGTCAAAACAGGGGAATTTCTGCCTCCTGAGCCTCTTCTCAGGCTCCTCATTTGTTCTTACACAAGTTGATAATAGAGTTCTAACAGCAGATGATGAACTTCAACTCATTATGTTGTGCTCTGGTAGCAATTCTTTCTTCCAGGACACTGCACATTTCTTGGTTGATCTATCTTACAGTTGGGAACTTTTGTGTGAAGAAATAATCAATTTTTCAATGAGGAATTTGCCTACTAAATCTTGAGTTCCCACCATTAACAGTCTTTATTTTTCTTTTCCAAATCTAATTCTCCTCAGGTAGCTGTAGACATGGCTGCTGTTGCTGGCAGCGATGGTTTTGATTGAAGTCTATGCTGAGCGATTTAAAAACGCTGCTGGGAGCTTCTGGTCAATGTTTTATTATGGTTTGTGATTTTCAGGGTAACATTGCTCTTATCTAAAGGGACTAGCCACTTAAGAGGTGGCTGCTGTATCCTTTTCTAAAATCTAGTGCTGTGTTTTTTTACTTGTTGTCAGAGGTATTTATTTCAGGCATGCCATGATGTCCCTAATTCGTGATGTGACTATTTCATGGCTGTTACCAAATGCTCTCAGCCTGTGTGACCTGGAGAGTGGGGCAGTGGGAGCTGGCTGGCCATTTCCTTCATTTTAGGAATTGAAAATTTTAGCATGTTTATGGTAGCTAAGTATTGTCATTTCAATGCTTCCAGTCCTAGTGATTTTCCCCATTTTTCTTGCTGCAAGGCTCCATGCTCCGAAGGAAGGCGTTCTTGGCAGGCTCTGGGGCTCTGCAGCACTACCTGAGGCAGGCTGTGTGTGCAGCCATGCCAGCACAGCTGTTTCCCACTCACAGTACCTGGGCAGGATTTGGAACTGGCTCTGAGACCTTTTCTCTCCTTGGCTTTTGCCCCGAATTTCTTCTGTACCAATTTCATACTGTTATTTAATCCTGTCTGTACTTTCTGTTTATTGCTTCTAAATACATGTCATGATTTATGCTTTTTTTTTTTCACTGCTCATTTTAGGGTTTGAACCTTAATTTAATGGCTTAAGTAGCTCAGAATCAGCGCCTGAATCATCAAATCACTGAAAGCAGTACGTGTCTGTACATGAGAACCAGTGGCTGCACCTGAATCTTTAGGCCTGGTAGAGCTTTTGTTTCAGTTGGAAAGAAGAATATTTTACAGAGGTATCTGATTTAAACAGCAGTATCTCGTTTAAGCTGGTTCTTTTTAAGGTTTGATGCCTTGTCCCATGCCTTTTTCCCCCCTCAACAAAGCTTAGTCCTTGCTGAAAATTAGTCCTGAATGCATGGAAAAAGTTGCATAGACTAATGGCAACAACCAGAGGAAATGGGGACAATGAGGTAGAGTCTATTTTAGATGCATGGTTTTGAAAGAATTGCAAAGAAGGAAAATAAGCATCAGCCTATGGAAGGAAAAGCAGCAAAATTGCTTTTCGTGAAGAATACCAGAACCTCATGTGTTCCACAGTCTCTAAAAACAATCTTTTGGGGATTTTTCTTTTTTCTTTTAATAGATCTGAATTGAATATTTCAAATTATTTTTTAATCTAATCTGTTAGTAATTGAAGATGAAAGCCACACATGGTTAGTTCATGTGACTGCTGTAGTATTTCTTAGTTTTGCAGTGCTGAGGCAGAATCACACTGTGGAAAGCAGACTTTTGCATGTGAGTTCTGATACCAGCAAGTAGCCTTAAATCTTTTTATCACACACTGTTTAGGTAAAATATCATTATAATTAAGTGTTGTTCTTCATTAAAACCTAAAGAAAACTCCTAAATATTATAGAGCAATAGCAGAGAAAAACTGTGAATTCTCAGCCTTTATTATGTCATGTTTTCAGAAAGAAATAAATTTTCAGAAGCTCATGCCCAAATAAGAGTTCCCATATATTGTGGAGAGAAGTCCTTAGTTTGTAAACAAGGTTGGGACAGACAGGCTCCAACAAGGTACACTGGTGTGATGGGATTGTTTTATATCCTTCTTTTTCTATTTGCAATCCAGAATTTAATCCAGAATTAGGGCTTTGGTGAATCATTTTGCTCCATGTAACTGATGAAATGCAGCCACATCCACAGTGCAGTGCCTGCTGTTCACGTGCACGTATTTGAGTTAAAGTGCAGGGCTTTATTGAGAGCTGAGTAGGAGCTACTTCTGACTACCTGCCCAAGTTCTTGTGTGGGTTCTGCAGCCTGTGTTGTCTTCTGTGCTGCTGCAAAGTTTGTTGTGGACAATTTACATATCCTTGGAGTTATTTCTTCATGGGTAGAAAAGATTGTGTGCACTTCATGTTTATTGAAAACTATTGCTCTACTCCTCCGACTGCCACATTTGGAAGTGGAAGGAGGATCTGGTCTCATCATTGTAAAAATGATTGGTGTGTGGAAAAGTGTGGAGAGCCAGAGTGTTGTGTGGCACCAGTATGCCCTCTGCCTCCAGAGAGGAGGTTGCTGGCATTTTCCTGCTGTAATGGTAGGATTGCAGGGAAAAGTCCGTGGGGGAGATGCCTGCTCTGTGCAGCTGTGGCTGAGGGCACTCTGAATAGAAGCATGAAACAGGAAACATCAAGAAGATGATGTTCTCAAAGATGAGGCAAAAGGTACTTTTATTCCCTGTGGTGTATTTGCAGTTTCATCTGAGAGGGTGATACAAGAAAACCAGTCCAAGCCAGACAGCAAGTTGTGAGGTTCAGACTCCCTGAAGCCTTTAGACCTGTGCTTGTTTCTCTTTGAAGCATGCTGAAGTCTTAGTGCTGAACTGCACTATGTGTTACTGTTCATTGATGAAGACAACATTTTTTTTTCCTATTTCTTACAGACTTTTTTCCTGGTAACTTAGTGTCCAAAATCATCCTTTTGGACCACCCCAGTTAGAGGGGTGGTCATACCACAGAGGGCTCTACAGGAAGGGCACGATAAGATATTCTGGTTTACTGCTTCCTTACTAATAAATATATTTTATTCTGTTTCTGGAATGGAAAAACAGGTCATGTATTGTCATAGAGATGGACACATTTTAATAAAAAGTGTGAAGCTGAAGCAGTTTTTGCAACATTTTTTTAGTATTTGTCATTCCCTTTGCTGTAACTGGTACCTCAACTTAATAAATGGGCTCTCATTTTATCTATCAGTATAAATCTTATACAAGTAAGGACTGTGAGATTTCACTCAATGAAAGGATTCTGCTTTAATTACTGTTATTATAAATCTGATTTTGTTTCTATTACATCAGGCTTGTATGAGGCATCTTTGATCAACAGAGAAGTCAGCAAAACTGCTGTTCAAATTACAGTTTCCTTTTAACTCGTGATGAAAGCTTTCAGTTTATTTTTGGCATTAAAAAGTCTGGGAGACAACCAGGTTATATAAGAGCTGAAACCTAGTTAATGATAAAGAAACATAGCTAAGAGCCTATAATAACAGCAAGTCTGAAAAAGATGTTCCAGCTCTAACCCTTGGCCCTGCTTACAGAATATGTAAAACAGTTTATGCCAAAGTAATGGCTTTCTCTGGTGTCCTGGGATGTCACTTCTCTTAATCAACATTTGTGGGAGAGCTGACTTCCAGGAAGACTGTGAAAGATGAATGAATTTCTTAGAATTAGGGTTTAAAAGAAGAGATGAATTTAGGACTTGCTGTGTCACTGAACAGTAAACACCTTGTTCAGGGGAACAGGAACACAGTTGAGCCTGTGGTCAACAGACAGTGTGGTAATCAATGGTTTTCTCAGAATGAAAACCAAAAGGAGAAAAACATTATTTTTCTTGACTGAAAGCACACCTGAGTGAAACTCAAATCTAAGCACCCTTACAATTAAGTTCAGTTGCAAAAAGAATCGTGCTGAATATTATCCACATGGCAGTATTTTATGCCTGCTAATGAAAGCCAGCACAATGTGAGTATCCTGATTATCTCTGCCTAGGACTTTCCTCATCCCAGTAGGAAGGGTGTGTACAGGTATGGACAGGCTGTGCCAAGGTGTGTGAATGCCTCTGTCCCACAAGAAGAGATCTCCAGATGTCTTGAGTGGTTTGTAATGAGCAGAGATGTCAAACCTATTTCCTCTCACTGGAAGTATGCCCAGCCTTACTTTACCTAATCTTGGTTTCACCTTTTCTCATGATTGTCCTCTGCACAAGACACCATTTGAATGTTTCTATGGCCTTCTGCTGCTGCTGTATAAATTTCTCTTTTATTGTCCTCATAAGCCAATAAAATAATTAAATGATAATCCAATTCATTAAAAACTTGTGGCATATGTAAATAAGAGCAAAACTTATTGCAAGAAGACTGTATTGTTATATAATAATGTGGTTATCCAAAATTGTTTATTCTACTTTATGAGCTGGAGATAATCCCAAAATTATTCAGTCCATTCTTTGATCTAAGGAAGAATAATAAAACTTTGATCACTGTTGAATTGGCAGCTGCTATAAAAAGCCTATGTTATATTTCTCTCTTAGTAATACTAGCTAAATCCAAAATCACTGATAAAAGATTTTTATGATTGCAGCTTAAGGATGCTTTCGGACTTGACCTGAAGTGATCTCTGTCCAAAAAATGTCTATAAATACTTTCTTCTATTTTCTGTTGCCAGATGTTTTGATATTTGGGATGAATGACAAAACTGTGGACTTAGATGTGCAGTGCACATTTGGAGTCTTGTGTTTCAAAGAAAAAGGTTCTGGTTAACCAATTATGTTCATGTATAATTCGATTCATTTGCAACCAAATTTTGGTACCATTGTCTTTATTTCTATCTTTCTGAAAATGCCATTTAAATTTTTTTAATGGTGAGTGNAGAAAACCACAATTGCTAGTGTCTGTGACTGTTTTATAGTGGCCACAGTGATGCCATATTTGTTTTCATGCTTGCAACATAGTAAATATTTTCCTAGGTGTTTATGAAGGAAACAGCACTTGCGATGCTGTGGCTTTAGAGCTGCAGCTGGACAAGAGGAAGTTTTCTAGCTTTATTATTATAAAACTTATAGAAGAATGTAAAAAAAAAAAAAAAGNAAATGGCTGAAAACTTAAACTCAAATGGCAGCTGATTTTAGATTCTTTATAATATTTTTTATTTCCAGATACAGCATGACCTCAGTCCTTAGGTAGTGCAGGGTTTTCAAATCTGTGTGGCAGGTGTGTAGAGAGGTTCATGTAGCGTTTGCCTAAGTGTTTCAAGAGTCAAGGGGCATGAAAGGGTTGTAGCTTGCTCTTCCTTCTGCCAGGCTGGCCTGGCACTGTGCATTTGGCTTGTTCTGTACAGCTTGTGGTGGTACAAAAGTTCAGCAGGGCAAGAGCCAACCTTTCCCTTCCTTTGAGTTTTCCTGCTGACTGGCTCCCTGCTTGACGCAGGTACTCTGCAGATCTAAGGTTTTCTTTAGGAGCACTGGTCTTGCGGTTTGGCCAATAAATCCTATTGAGTTAAAAATGTTCAAAATTTAGGTTTGGGGACTTTGTGACTTCTTGCAATAGCAATCTTCCCCTCTTTCACTTGTTCTCTGCTGACAGCATTTGTGGATACTGGGAGTCCTCGTTTTTCCTTTCTGCAAGGCACAGGCCAAGCAGACCAGTACTGTAAGATGCATTTTATTCTTGTCCATTGTTGCCACTCTGTATTTATCAAAAGCAAAAAGACTATGTGCCTGAAGGGAGATTAAGAATCCTACCATCTTGCTATTTCTGATGCTCAAGAGGTATTTTTAGTAAAGGTTGTTGGTGCTGCTGCCCAAGGGAAAGGCTGGGAGAGGGTAGGTCAGGAGCAGCCAGCCAGAACTAACGGGCACAGTGGCTGGAGTGCAGGAAGGGGTAACCCCAGCAGAGATCCTGTTGGTGGCTGTGTGCATGCACAGGAATGTGGATGTGGACACACAGACACATTGGGAGTCTGTGTGGGGAACAGCTGAAGAAACTGGGAACAGCTAAAGAAACTGGAACCACCTGGGCAGCCATTTGAAGGAGGGGAGGAGATTAGTTCATGCTCTGTTCCACACAATTTCTCTTCCTGAAAGATTAGTGGAGTTACATGAAATGTTTTTTCTGTGATACTCAGCTTCCATAGCTGAACCTTTCCTCCAAATTTACAGATCCAGCGAGATCTGTATGTTGCCATTAGACTATGACTCAGTTTTCCAAGGAAGCAGGTCAAAACTGAGCCTTCCACCCTTACTAAAATTGCTTCCTACCCTTTCCTCTGGAGGCTGAGAAGCCATGAGGGCAGTGGGTGAAGGAGATCTCATGAGCTGTGGAGAGTGGAAGACCTCATCTGAGGATGGTGAGCAAAATAAACATATTTAAAGCAAGAGAGGCAAGAGAGTGTGTGTGGAAATCCTTCTTGAAGCTGGTACAGAAGCAGAACTGACACAGACAGAATGGCCCTGAATCTAAAATGATTAAAAGAAATGGGAATAGAGAACATTTAGAGAGTTACAGAAAGGAGTTGCAAGTGCTCTGGTGTCAAAAATCTTTTCATATCTTTATTTTTTGGGCCCCCCAAGTAGCCTAGCGGTCTGTCAACAGGAGTGTGTGCTGGAGCCACTGTCCTTGGAACTGCTGCAAATATTTTAGTGATTTTCTGAAGGGAGTGGAGGGAAGTGTTGGAATGTAATAGCCTGAGGAAAAACTCTTTGCTGCCTAAAACCTCTGAACGCTTCACAGACTGATCTAGGAGCTGGTGCTCTGCCAGATCCTATTTTTAAACAATTAGGTTTATGAAGTTATGCTTCTCTAGCAGTAACATACAAGCATAGGGCCTGGAAAGGGAGTGGGGAACACGTGTGCAAGCATATGACTTTGGGGGGAAAAATATAAACCTAAGTTAGGTGCCATGTTTTCAAGTTTCCATATTTCCTAGCAAAGGGCTAATCTTAAGTGAGACTCAACAGCTCCTGAATTACACGGTCTACTTAAAAGTGGGATCTGCTGCTTTCCTTGAATACATAATTAATTTTTTTCCTACTAAAGCTTTCATTGCACTGCAAGTTACTGTTTCAGACAGAAGTATTAGGAGTTTTCCTAGGGCTATGAGGAAAGCCCATCAGCTGGGGCATGTAAAGAAGCTAGAAAATATGCCAACAGGAGTCCTGTGTTAACTCACTGGGAATGGGTTAATTACCATTTAGTTTTGATTTCTGACTTGTCTGAAGGCACCCACATGTGCAGGCAAAACTGATCAAAAGTGTTTCCATGAATGTAACAGTAGTTTTTCTGTTTACAAAATACTCTTAATGTAAAAGAAATTGGGGAGACAGAAAAAATAGCGGGAAGAGAAAATAAAGTCCACAGGAATCACTGCTGCTGCCTAAACACCAGTAATGTTCAGTAATTAATAGTTCCAAATTTAACAGCTGTAGACAGAATCTGTCTTCCTTTATGCTGGCTGGAAAATTCAGTTTACTTACTGTGTTCTCATTTTCTGATTTCCAGCAACAAATGTTGTTTGTCTGAGATTTTTCCAAATTCTAGGATAAAAAATGTTTTGACACCATGATGAGAGAGCATTACTGCATGTATAGTTCATGTTACTGTGCCTACTCAGAATTTCTTTAAAGAGTGGAGTCCTTAGTAAAACATAAATTGAGGTTTCTTTCCCAGATTGAATTCCAGAAACAATACTCATCATGGACGGAAATAGTTTTTGGACTCTATTAAGTTTAATTTTCTGCTCCACCCTCCCTAATTTCTGTAATGCAAAATAATCCATCAGGAAATCTTTAATTCAACTTTTTATTCTGTTCAACATTATTGACTACCTGTATTTATGGGTTTTGTAACATTCTATTCTTAAGACTTGATCTTGGTATCACAAAAGTTTAGTATCAAATTCATTTTCCACTAGAAACTGGAAGTTAAAAGCCTTTCTAGAATGGTTATTTTCCCATTCCGAAAATGTCCAGTAGTACTGTGCTTACACTTGAGCATATTCTGCATTATCAGAGGGTGAGGCAGACACAGAATATTGATCTTTCCTGAGTGTTACAAAAAATAATCAGCATATCTTTTATTTCTTACCTGTTTCTTGCCTGAACGACTCTTTAGAAACTGCAGTGCTTATTTTATGGGGAAAGAATATATTGGCAAAAAGCGATTTTTTGTATTGGACCACTTGGAAGACAAGCTGTATTCTCTTTGGTTGTGTAAATCTGGAATAATTGTGAGGCCAGCAGAATAATTCCAGATTTGTGCCAGTCAGAGAGAGGAATTGGTCAGATTTTTGTTGTGGTATGAATCAGAGGAAGATATTGAGCATAGGACTGGTCATAGGGGCAGTTGCCTGGGAGGCACACAGCCTTTTTAAGGCCATTTCACCATTTGCAGTTTGTAATTGCTGTGGTTTAACCCCAGCCAGCAGCTCATCCCCACTCAGCCACTCACTCACTGCCTTCCGAGTGGGATGGGGAGAGAGTCAGAAGAGTGGAAGTGAGAAAACCCGTGGGTTGAGATAAAGACAGTTT
>VZTT01021043.1:160988-187687 GCA_013400855.1 Buphagus erythrorhynchus
AGCCTCCTGCTCCACCATCCCGGGCTGGGATGCTCGCACAGGGACCGGACAGGAGTCACTCCCTGCAGGAAAGGGAACGGGAGGTTCAGCACTGCCCGGGGCTCCAGGCACTGCCCCGGCCCCGGAGCCTTCCTCTCCTCTCCTCTGCATCACCGCTCGTGTTCCCTGCAGCCAAAATTGCTGCCAGAAGGGTCGCAGCTTTTTCTTGCCGTTCATCTCACACATCCTTCTTTGGCAGAACCTCTTGTTCTTCTCTGCGGTTCCTTGTACACCTGTAATTCTCCCATCGTCTCCAAATGCACTCATGGTTTCCTTTGTGGCATCATATAAAATACTATTCATAAACTACATGTATTGAGTTTTCCTCACCTAAAATTAATTATCCAAAAGGGCACAGGGCTATAGTCTGTTTTTTATAAACTTTTTTCAAAAAGATTCTGCATTTAGATCTGAAGCCCTGGTTTAAAATTGTTTGGATCTCTGTTTTCTGTTAAGAATAACCACAGTTAAGATGTTTTTTCTTGCATATTCTTATGATATGCCTCTTACTGAATAGATTATTAATGTGGTTTTTTATTAAGTAGTTTGTGGCATTTTATGCTTCATTGTTCTAAGATCATCAGGTTCTACTGGTTTGAGTGCATGCACTGGATGTAATGTGCCCTTGTTTAGTGGGAATTTCCCATTTTATAGCTGTATCCTACTCAAATTTTTCCTGCACTGCTTGTACATTCAGCACTGGGTATCAGTGACAATTGAGGTGAAGGAATCATGTGGATATGAGACTGCACACACTGACCTCTCAGAGTGCTGTACCAAACTTTCTGAGCCCTCTTTGCTGGTTCTCTCTGGTTACTCTGAACAATCATTTGAGGCAACTGTTTACCTGGGTAAACGTGGAGCCTGCCCACATCACTGCAGAAAGCTTTTGCATTGAATCTCAGCGTCCTCTGTGCCAGTCTGAAAGGCTAGTGGAACTCTGGACATCTGTGAGTAGTAGTTCACCATATTTGAACTTGTGTCACTAAATAGTTGCATTTGGTTGTATATACTATGGTTGTATTTCCACTCAGTTTAATCACCCTGCTTTCATGCTGCTCTTGTGTGTAATCAGTGCACCCCTTGGTAAGAATGAATGTGTTTTCTGGCTTGTTTGTAGATACTGATTTGATTGGCAGTAACCATCTCCAAACTCCTGCTAGTTTTGCATTCCTAGCTATAAAATGGGTTTGAATGACAGAAAGGTGAAATGACTTATGGCCACTGTTGGACATTCTTGTGTCCAGAGGAACCTGCTGTCTGTGATTCAGTTTCTGCAGTCTTTTGGAGCTGTGCCTACAGGTGGCCTAGCCCTGGAGCCAGGTGAGTTTTGGTCTTTTTTGACTCCAGACATCACGGGATTTTAATTGTACTGTGTGAGCTCCTTTGAGCACCTCTGCTCTTCCAGCTGATGATTCTGGAATTACAGGCTTCACCTCTAAGAGAAACAGGCAAGTCAGTTCTAGCAATAGGCTGATTTTATTTCACAGTGTACTAGATATAAGCACGAACTTTAGGCTCTACAGATTTCTGTACAGTTTTTCACAAATTCAGTTCAGTCTTCGAGTGGGGAATCCACATCCCAGCTATTTTTTTCCAGCATTGTGCTTTTCTTTGACTCTCCCAACTCATTTAATCCCTTTTCCTTTCCCTTGGTGAGGAGGGTCAGTGTCTCAGGGCAGAAGTAATTTTCTACATCATCTGTGTTTCTTCCCAGTTAACACCGAGGTGTCAGGGGTGAGTGTCTGCCTGCTGGGCTGGGCTGGTGCCCTCACCTTTCCCCTCTGTTATGAAATTGCTCATGATTCCAGGGCAGAGACTAAGGAAGCTGCAATGGAAATAAAACACTGACACTTCGCTGGACTTCCCTGTTCTTTACCCGTTGAGTTAGTCTTTCCTTTGCTGAAATTGTTCTGAGATACCAGACAGTGTCATATTGAAGCAATAGGATAGGGAAGGTAACAAAGTACTTGTGTCTCTGTTGCTGAAGTGGTACTTTTTCCTTGTTATATTTACTTTTTCCTGTTACTCTTCTTTGGTGTAATAAAAGCAGAAGAGAAAAAAAAATCATAGTTCCAATAAATAATTTATAACAGTTACAGGGTTTTTTGGATCTAAGTGCATCCTGTTTCTATGCTTGTGGTAGAGAACAGTGCGAGAGAGCTGGTTAAAATCACTTACATTTCTTTTCCTGTTGTCAGTGTGAGTCGGTGGCCTGCTGAGATCCTTCTTCCTGTGCCCTCAGTTCTGTGTTAACAGGAGAGAAGCAAGCAGTATTTTTTTGGATCTCTTGGTTTGGTTAAACACTCTGGCATGGATGGTATCCCTTTGCTCTGTCATGCAGCCATTTAACAGTAAATTGTTCTTTCATTCCTCTCAGCAGTGCAGTCTGGAAACCTCCAACTGATTCATTCTATTTTCCTGCCAGTGCACAATTTCAGTGGCAGTAAGGGAGCAGGACCCTTTTTGTTTTGGGTAGAGAAATTTAAACTGCAAGACAGTTTCACGGCAATATGTTACGTAATACTGCGCAAAGTGAAAAGTAATTAATGTGGAGGTGGAAAAGATACCCTTACTACTCAGTGCAAAGCTGGGTTGCCTTTCTGACAGAGATAGTTACCTCCTACCTCTTCATTTCCATGAGAGGCTCTCTCAGAATCCCAATGATAAGAAAAAAATAGTTGTACAATTGTCTCTAATCTTTAGCAGAATCTGGCAACACAAGCAAAAGATTGAAGCTACATTATTCTGTCATCTCAGCTGCTTGATGTTTGGAAAGAGTGAGGAAATAAACATGTGAGAAAGTACCCAGTGCCCCATTCTGAAGGCTGCAGAATTCTGCATTTTTCATCAGACCAGCCACATTCTCATCTCATGCTGCACTGGAGAAAATTTGACACAGCCTTGTGAAACTAATGAATTTTTCCAGTATGTCTAAAATAGCAGTGTTAGGGTTTATGGAAGTTAGGAAAATATCAGTCTGTCTATCTGCAGTTACTCTTGTGTTATATTGCAGTGTAAAAGATATTAAAATCTCCTGAAGATGTTCCTTGCCCAAGAAATTGCAGGACTGCTTAATTTTCTCTGTTATATACTTTCTAAAGAGGCCTGTCATAAAGATTTGGTTTGAAGTAATCTCAGGTTATATGAGGGTATAACAACAAGAACAGAGTCTGGCTAAACCTCCTAACTGATGCTGATCTGACTTAGACAATGTATAATCATAGATTAAAAATACCCTGAGCTTAGTTACATCCTAAAAATACTCTTCAAAGTTCTTAGCAGCTGTTACTAGAAATAGTTTACTATTGCCTAGGCGGTACAGTAGAAGCTGAGAATATAAAAACTAGGATTCTTTTTTTCTCTTAAGTATTCATCATGAATACTCTGTGTTCAGATTAAAATCTTTCAAGTCCTTGCTTTTTAGTCTGCTTAGAAGGACGAAAGTGCCAGGTGAAAGGAAATGTGGCATATAAAAAATGCTGTTAATTTCTATTGGTCGGTGGTACATGTTTTCCTGGAATATTTTGCAGTTCCAAATCCTTTGACTCAAACCAGAGAGTTCAGAAAAGAGAGGCCAACATGATCTATGCTGGAAACCCATGATGAAGGATTAAATCCCCTGGGATTATTGTCTTAGGCACCAGTCTTCATTCTCTTTCTGTGACATATCAGTTGCTAAAATTATAAATGGTATAGAGGAGATAAATAAGAAACATCTATTGTTTTCCTCTTAAAAATATCAGGGTGCTCAGTTAAATACAAATCATGGGAAGCCTGTTGAAGGGAATGTGAGAGTGCTTGGTTAGACTTTTAAAATCCTTGCATCAGACTTTTGATGAAATGAATGAATGAAGAAATTAAGTCTGTGACACTAATCCATCCAAATTCCCAATTTTTTTTTTCTGATGTCCTGTGTATAAGGTGAGAGGTTGCTCACTATCTTGAGACCATTGTAAGACTGAGGAAGGTAAGGGAAGGTGCTGTACCTGTATGTGGTATTGCACTGGTTTTTTTTTAATTTACAGGAATTTGTTCTAGCAAACAGATTTTTGATACCTGTACCATGACCAGCCTTGGGCAGGGCGCCTCAGCTTCTAGAGCTGTCCAAACCTGAGCTGCATTTCTTTCTGAGATAAATGCCAGTCCATATTCTCCTCTTGATTAGTCTTCAAATCAACTTTCTTTGTGGAACCCTGAAAACTATTTAACTGCATCACCAGGAATGCTGTCCTAGGAGCTTGCTTTCCTGCAGAAATGCTTTTGATGTCCTATTATAAATTAAAAACATTATCATTAGAAAATATTAACATCAGTGCAGTATTTTTTTGTCTAAAAAATTCTGTACATCCCTTGCTTTTCTTCTTAAAGTTGGAGGTTTTCCTTGTCATTGTAAGAACTTACTGTAAAATCCAGAAAGGCTATATATATATATATATATTTATATATATATTTATATAGTATTTACATTTATAAGACAGCATTTTTCTTCTCTTACTGTTCCTCCAAGACCAAATTGGTGTATGTGGTTTGGAAATGTCACTTACACAATTTTTGCCTTCTAACACATCTTCTAAGATATCTTATGCTTTTCACAGGTGTGCATTTTGAACACAAATCCAGTTCATTGGTAGGCATCCTATAATCATTTGCTAACTCTCTAAATTCACTAAAATAAACTATATTCACCAAAATAAACTATATAAAGATATAGTTTAAAAGCAGATAAAAGCAGATGATGGCAAGCATGTTAATCACCTCTAGAACACATTGCTCAGTCAGTGGTTTTGGGGTATTCCAAGGGAATAGCAGCATTAATTTTGTTACCACCTTCCAAGTACATTCACCCTTAGCCTGTGGAAAAGATGGTTGTGTTTGCAGAGCACAGACATGTCATGGATGTGTGCACATGTGGGTGGACATGGACATCCCTGGCATGGGTCCCTGGGGGGCTGAACGTGCTGTGACTGCCAAGCACAGCCCTGCACAAGCACTGCCACTGCCCAGGGGCATGGTCCAGAAACTGCCCAGAAATGGGATGCACAGGGCACTTGCTGCAGGTCTGAAGTGTCTTGGCAGTTGGTGAATTCCTCATCCCCCTCCTGTCTCTCATTTCTGTTTTGGTGCAGTGGAGAAAGTGTGTTCTGGGCTACATGAGACCTTTAACTTGTACTGCCTGTGTTCTTTTAGTAGCATTTATGTTTTCCATGTGCAGTTTCTAAGCTTCCAAATGTCATGAAGATGAACTGTGAAGAGAGAAGAGGAAAATGCAAAGTGCATTTCATTTACTTATATGTTCTTCTAGAGGTTAAACCTTCATGGAATTCTCTTGTGTGAAACAATTTTGGAAACCTGCTTTAGCTACTGATCTGTACATATGATGTCTGTGTCAAATAATTGATGTTGCCAATACAAGAAGTGAAATGAACAGGCAACAATGTCAACAATTTTGACTTACCTTTGATTTTCAAAATAATATTAACCACTACAATTTAATTTAATTAATACTAGTATTCTTTTATTACTACCATTTATTACTGTTTATCTAAGGGCCTCAAATTACAGGCACGTAAAGTGAGCATACATTTTCCATAACCTCTTATTGGCCTTTGTCTGATAGAAGGGAGAAGAATGTTCTTTTCTGGATTATTTCTGGTGCAGAACTATTTATACATTCTTTTCAATCCTCTTCCCTAAACACTATCCAGTGTTCTTGTTAATTTTTTTTTGTTTGTTTTATTTACTTAAACTGGAAGTACAGTTCGCTTGCCATATTATTCTAGCCCAAGGAGAGCTGCCTGTAGTAGCAGTAGCATCTTTGCCAAAAAATGACTTCACTGCTAGCAAAATATTTGTAAGATTTGGGACACTTTGCAAATAACTAGTGAAGTTTGCAATGCTCTCTAGGATTCATTGGAGTGGAAGAGTATACATTACTGCCATTAAAATCTGCCACTTGCATCTATTTCTTCTCATGGCAGTCTGTTTCTCACTTTGCAGCAGAGTAGAAGCTTCATGAGACCTGGGACCATGGTGGACACACCTCATTACAAGTAGCTGCAGTTGTTCTCTAAACTATGCACTACATTAGGTAATCAATAATATCTTATGTGTTCCTACTTTTAAAAATACTGAGATTCTTTTTTCTTAAACCACTGTGTTATATTTCATATTCAAATGAGTGTAAGAAGCTTAACTTCTTTACTTTTGCAGCTGCATGCAAATGAATAGCATTTCCTTTACTAGTTATAAAAAGGATTTGGCAAAAGGCAGACTGTACAGAAGCTGCATGGTTAGGTGGTAGATGAGACTGACATTAGGAAGATATTTTATCTTTTGAAAGTATTTTTTGTTTTAAACCTTGCATTGCTTATGCCCTCTTTATTTTATGCTTCTGAGTAATCATCAAAGTCAGACATGAAAGAGGCCTAGATTGTTCTGGATTCTTTACAGCATGGATTCCATATCCTATAAAACTGAAAAATTCATTTGCTTATTTAAAAGAGAATAATCTTCATGCAGTATTTTTTAAGAAGATTTACTGCAGCAAATCTTTCTCCATTTTGAAAGTTCAAAAGCCTCAGAGTTACAAAAATGATATGTTTAATAATTGTCTTTTTGTTTTGAAAGCTGTAAAGTGTTACTGCCATTTAAAAACCAAACAGAAAGAGTACACATCTATGTTTTGCTGTACAGTTAAGTTTTAAAGAGTGTCAGAAGAAGCCAAGGTAAAATCTTAAAATTTGTATAGGAGAAACAGGCAAATTGATGGGGTCAGCTAAGGAACAGAAAACCAGAAGGATTTAGGAATATTCTGCTGCTCTTGGCTGTCTGGTTAAATTGAGCAGATATTCCTTATGAGGGTTGGTGTGTGCAGTGCCTAATGTTATTTTATCTTGTCTGGAAAATTCACCTCATGAGTGAAGATGTACAAGTTTAATGCCAGATTTATAAGACTCTAATTTCTGCTGTTACAATTCCCTTGCTGTTGCCCCACAGAGTTCCCAGGATGCCTGTAACAGGGAGGAGGATTAGATGGATGTTAGAATCACTTTTCTTCAGTACAGAACCACTGACTTGCCATTCTTGATGACTCTGGCTTCTCTCTCATTTTAAAGATGATGTCTTTTAATTAGAAGAAATGCAACTTGCTTTAATCCATTGCTACTGAAGCATGTAGCTGCCATCAAGTGTGTGGCTCTGATATGTGTATAATAATACAGCATGGGGCTGGGACAATATGGATAAGCCTGTGTCTATTTTCTCCAAAGATTTAGGGTATTTTTTGGGATTTAGATTTTACTACTGAAAGCTGGTTTAAACAAATTTGGATACTCTGGTAATTGGGTTCTTCGGTGACAGTGCTATATGAAGTTGTAAGGGAGTAGAGTGGCATTTTACAAATGAAAATGATGCAGTACTAAAGTGTTTAGGTAAATACTCTCAAATTATTTTTCTGTCCATGTGTGAGGATTTTATCTTGGGTGTTGATTTAAGAGGAATGGAATGATGAGGGTGGGTCCTTTCTGTTCCTTAAAAAAGACTTTGAAAAATATTTGGCTAATTTTTTTTAGGGTACCTAACAAATTCAAGTACTATTGTGGTTTTGGATTTTTAGATAGAATTTGATTTTTGGGAGGTTACACACAGTCCATCTTTAATCAGATAAAGCAAGAGATTCAGTTGTTTGCCTGGTAATTGTCTTTTCCATTTCTGTTGCCGTCCCTGTCTTGTTCCTTTACCACACTGCATTGTCTGTTTTAAGCAGTATCAGGAGCAGCCTCAGAAATGTGAATGTGGTTGTTTTATTTGGTGAGCTTTTTAGGTACACTTCTCATCCAGTCCTGTATAAAGATTCATTTACAGAAGAAGTAGCTTAAACCAAATACTTTAAAAAAGTATGGACTATGTATCTGGACCTGTTGGCCTTTTTTATCTGAATAAATAACTCCTATTCAACAGAAACTGTCTCTCAAAAATATCCTGAGATGAATCTGTACCTGTGAGCAGCATTCCTTATCAGCTTTACCTGAACACTTACTGACTGCTGATAAGGTGAGAGGAGGAGCACTTTCACATGTATTCTCCTTAAGGCAGGTGAATACCACCACATCCTTTTTTTCCAGTAAAGACAGTAAGTTCAAACGAGTTTGACTTTGAAACTGGCATTAGCAGCAGTGCTTAGAAGAGCTTTTAGAGATTAAGACTTCTAGCAAATTACTGATGCAACAAAGTAGAAGAAAATGAAACTTACTGTTTTCTCTTGAGGTCCCACCATGATAAATAGCATTTTACGTTCCTCAGGCTTGCTTCTTTCCTTCCTTGTTTAGTCTTTTCAAGAGGAGAAAGTTATTGCAAAGTACTGGTGTACCAAAGCCAGTCAGTCTGGAGGCAGCACTTGTGACAAGTGTTTGCCTGCCCAGTGACAATGTAGAAACACACACTTATGTACAGGAATAAACAGATGTGATAGGGAAAGGAAGAGAGAAAATTCATTCCATTACACCATTACACAGAGTGTATTAGTTTGAGCTTTTTGTTTTCAGCTCTCATTAGGGAACTGCTGTGAGGAAGGAATATGACAGATTCCTGGCCTATCAGTGATATTGACATTGGATATTTGTCAATTATACATTGCAGTGTAGCAGTGAGCTCCTTGGGAAGGTGCTGGTTGATACCATGTGAAATCAAGATTCTGACTGCACTGAAGTTCCTGAAATCATTTCAGAAGTCTGCAATCAAATTTTAATGTTGTTGTTTGTTTTCCTCATCCACATATAACTGTTTGCTCTATTTTTAGATGTATCAGTAAGTTACTTCATACAGATAATATGGTCTGATTACTTAATCGTGGTACTTTCCACTTCTTGTCTCAGTGTTGCAAGAAGTTGCATCCCATGTAATAGACAGCTTCCAGTCTTAAGTGTTACAGTTTGCTTATACAGTTACTGCATGCACCAGTTTGTTTCCTGCTTTGTTACAATTTTACTGGTAGAAGTAATCTCACACAAGGGATGAGCCTGTCCTCATTAGGCTGTGGACTTGCAAGTAGAACACTCAGCAAAGTGACAGGTTGCCTTTGCCCTCACATCTCTTCATCTCTGCTTTTCCTCCCTGGGATGTCCTCAGTTTCTTTTGCCTTGCAGAGGATAGGGGTATCCACATGTTTCTGAAAGTCAATATTGAACCTCTTTTCATTCTATTACAAAATGTAGATGGACAGTAAAACAAAGTGAAAAAGTTGTTCACAGTTAAAAGTAATTACTTTAATCACAGGATGAAGTCCACAGGCTTCAGACAATCTGCTGTGCTCTCAGGGTCTGGATTTACCCCCAGGCAACAATGCATTTGCAAGTCCTATCAGACAAGTCCTCTGAATGTGAAACCCCTCCTGCTCACCAAAGTGGGAGTTCTGTGTATCAGGACTTGGTGTCAGCCTACTTCACAGTGCACAAAAGGTTGTAGAGTTCTTTGGATTCTTTGGGACAAATGGTGCTATATAAATAATTTCCAGTGCACATTCATTTTAACATTTTATCATGATGTGCCCAAGATTCCTGAAGAATTCTGGCACAGGTGGGATTTGAGCTCAGACATCTTGGATGCCACTGGTTCACTACTGCCTCCTTCTTGCTCTTCCCTGCTTCACTCCTGCTCACTTTCTGCTCATAGCTGTGTGCTGGAAATGCTGGCACTTCCACAACACCCAGTGAGCAATGTTAAAGACAAGGAGAGAGAATCATGGTAACCTCCTCCCATCACAGGCCCTCCTTGTGCATGCATATTGCAAACCATAGTAACTGAAATAGGTGGCAACACAAGGACAAACTCGCCTCAGTTTGTGCTGTTCCAGGTTTCACTGACAGTACAGCTTCATCTCTGGAGTCCCAAAGGTTTACACTCAACTGAATTTCAAAGTAACTGGTGAAGCCTTCAGTTAACACACAGGCACTGGGCTGATATTCCTTAGGAAGTCAATGTCACACTGGCTGGATCAGTGGAATGCTGCTCAGTTCCTCTGCTGCTCATCACTTCAGGTACACGAGCAATAAATACAGATTCTTGCCACATATAACAAAGCTGCTCCTCCAATTAGGCAAAAAGGTTGTCTGACTAATTCTGTTCTTTTAGTAATGCTGTAAGAGAGTAGAAAGTGACTTAAAAATCGTGATCTTAGGGAAAATGTGACATTTGAGAAAGTAGGGAATACTGCTTACATCTTGTTGTGGAAAATATTAGGAAGATGCTTGGCAAGCAGCATGAGTTTCTTCTCAGCTTGTTTTGCCTCCCATCTGTCTGTTTGACTTTGTTCCACTCTGCAAATGTAACTTCCTTGCATTGTCAACTTGTGAAAGGGTGTTTGAAGGAAATGGTTCATAAAAACTTCATTAAAGGTTTGGAGGGAAATGGCAAGAGCAGTAAATCTGTCAAAACAAGTTATTCCTGTCCACAAGTGAGGCAGCTGGCAACCCTGGTTATAAGGAAAACCCTCAGTGCTCAGTGACTGCTACCAGATCCTTGAGCCTATTTCCAGCTCTGCAGACTTGTGCAGAATGCAGGGAGTTTTGGTTCATTGCTTTCAGCTCCTTCAGTAGTCTCTGTACATAGTCTGCACTTGAGGAGAAGCTGAGGGCTGTCTGTGCAGCTCAGATCAGAGCTGGCAGCATCCACAGCATTCCTTGGGAGTGAGGCCCACAGATGTGTCATTTGCTTCTGCTGCTTTTTCTGATGGGGGGGAATGGGACCCTGCCATTCCTGACACCCTGTGTTCCTTGTCCTGCACTGACCTTCAGCTATAACCCAACCTTTCCAGGGGACTGAGGGTGGGTGAAAGGCTGCCCCTAGCTATTCCAAGGGTTGCTTTTCTGGAGTACACATATTTACTGCCAAATATTTGTGGGAAATACTGCACTTTTCTGTAATGCTGTAGTTGCAGATTGTACCTGGCTGTGCTGTCTGTCCCACGTGCATCAGTGTAGTCACCAATACACAACCAGCTCTCTGGTAATGGGATTTAGAGAATAGTGAAGTAAGATAACAGAAGGATTTTACATATGACAGATTTACCAGTTGTTCACTACTCCTGTCATTGATTTGAGATCTTCTGGGTGAGTTAAACGTGCTCAGAACTTTTGTGGATGTTACAGCCCTGGAGAGGAAGCTAAAGTATATGAATGAAACAATGCAAGTTGTCCAGGCAATCCAGTGTCTCTATATCACTTTCAGATATTGCTAGGATATTTTCCCTTTATCCAAAGCAGTGAGTTTTACAGCCACAGTTACTTTGGTGTTAGAAACAAGAATGTAACAGCCTTATATGAGAACATGTTATGTTACAGGGGGTTTAGTGTAATGACCAGGAAGATATTGCAGGAATGTTTGTTTCTTTCTATTTGTTCTCTGGCCTCATAGTTTGACATGGTCTGATGGAGAGACATAGGAACAATTAATCCAAATTAAATAAAGAAGTTAATTCAGAGTTAAAGAGGCTCTGATTGATCTTAATTTATTCTTGTAATGAACTAACTGAAATTGATAAAGGTCACTCTTACTTACGAATGAGAGTGTCCACGAAAGGCTTTGAAGTAGTTTCTGTGATCCATTTGAGAAGTTAATTTGAATTAATTTTCTGAAATGTCTGCAGGCAGAAAACGCATTACAGTGTGTGTGTAAAGACTGCCAGCATTCAAAAATAATTCTGCCTGTCTACATGCTCAGTGCCACAGCAAGTAATTATTGTAAAGAGGGATCCACTGCAGTATCCCAGTGGGCCATGTCCCTAGTGCCCAAGTTTCTCTCTCTCTCATTGCCTCAAGCCTGCATTAGGGACTAAGGATTAATTCTAAATCTGGTACGTTTTGCCTACCTCCTACTCCCAGTGCAGTAATTTACATTTGCTTTACCCTGGCTCTGATGTTTGCCACCTTCACCCACAGCTGAGAGAGCAAATCTTTAAACATTTTTTCCAGCACTTAAGCCAGAATTATTCTGTGGTTCAGCTGCTGGGTGAGACTAATGCCAGGTTCCCCAAGGAACGAAAGCAGCACCTGGCCAGTGAGCTCCAGCTGCCTGGCTCTGTGCCTTGGGGGCCTCCTGTACTGCCAGATCTTGCCACTTAGTCCCAGCATGTAATTTTTTGTTGTTGCTGTTGTTCTTGTTAGTGACTCAGCCAAGATTTTTTTAAAAAAGATGTATCTCTCTTTTAAATTCAGGAAGGCTGTAAAAAAGGAGGAAAGGATGGGTGCATGGGAACTGCTCTGAGCTATTTGTTATGTTGACTCTCTAAATTACAGCTTGAATATCACTTTTATGTTGTGCCTGTGCTACTTTGCCATGTGGAAAAATTGAGAATATCTTCTGAAAGATATTGAGAATATCCTTCTCTGCTGTTTGAAGGGTATTTGAATATCTCTTCAAATTCAGGGCCCTGTCATAGGGTATTTTTAAAGGTTTGTGCTGGTCATGGGCACTAATTCAGCATCACAAAGAAATCTCTTTTATATTCAGAGCTGCCTGGAAAAGGCCTCTTCATTTTTGGGGTAGTTCTGAGGAATATGCAGGTGACTTTTTTCATTTTCTGTCCTGTCTGTTGCTAAGTGCATTGACTTCCCAAGAGTCTCAGTGCCTTGCTATTGAACCGATTGTTTCCACAATAGTGCTGCCATGGATCTGAGAGATGTGAGCTCTGCTGCAGTGACATGGAGCACTGGGGTCACAACTAAAGAGCTGCTCTCCTTGTCAGAGGCACCACCAAGCCATCAAGGTGCTTGTAAAGCCACAGGCACCCCAGGCTGAAGGCTGAGCCCTGGCAGAGCTGGGTGTGGATGCTGTCCAGGAGCTGGAGCAGGGGCAGGCTGTGAAGCTGTCCCTGTGCCTGGCTGTGCTGTCCCACTGCCAGCACTGCCCTGTGCCAGCCCTGTCCCAGCCTGGCTCACACCTCTGGCTTCCCAGAGTTCTCCTGGAGCATGGCAGGGCTCCTGGAGGTGGCTCTCATACTGTGCTGAGGACACACAGACCTTCCCTCACGTGTTTGAAAGGCATTTGTCCCCAGTTCTGGAATAGACACCACCATAGGGAACACAATGCTCTTTTCTAGCCCCAGTGGGGCAACCAGGGACATAACCTGGAGGTCACTTGGACAGGCAACAATGCAAGTTTGTTTGTCAGTCTGTGTGTGTTTGTCTGCAGAGACCTGAATGCTCCAGTGGGTAATGGGACTTACACAAGAAGTTTAAGTGAGAATTCAATTAAGGAAAGATTTGGAGCCATCCTCCCCTCAAGTAGATTTTTCCTTAAATAGAACTTCTTTATTCTGAGCTGCAAATAGGAGTTTTACTGCAGGCAGCTCTGAAATATGCATTTCAGCCTCTGTATTATTTAGTTCTAGGACAGGACAGTTAATTACCTCTCCAAGGCACTGGAGCTATTTAAAATATTTCCAAGGTATTCCCAGCTTGTCTCCTGTCAGCTTGCCTTACAGTAGTTTTATTCATAATGTGTATTTAAATTTATGAGAAGATGCCTTCACATTTGGGTGTGTGTGTTTGTGTTGGAAAGGATCATGTGCTCTGCTATGGCAGAATTGAGTAGGAAGCAGTGCCTTCTAGAGAGTCAAGATTTATCATCTGCTTTAATTGCATTATATGCTAGAAGTTTTTTTTATTTTTTAAACAACTCCAATGGGACAGAAACAGGCTGTTTTTTTCCTGATTTTGATGTATCTAAAAATAACATCATTTGCATAGAGGAGCAGTGGTTTTAATTTCTGACAGCGTAAAATGCATATTGGGCTGGAGGTACTGCTGATTATTTCCAGGATTAGAGTTTTGGTTTTCTTAGGTGGTTATAATTGAAGAACAGTAAGAATTACTTCTATGATGACCCAGCTCATTTATTTAGTTTGGAAGCTGCTTGTGCTCTGAAATTTTCTAAATGTGATTTTTTGGAAAATGGGAATTTCATTCTAGAATTCTAGGAATTTCTGCTTTGCAAATTAATTCATGATCATAGTGAAGACTATGTCTATGTTTGCTGAGACAGATGACTAGAAAAGGGAGGGAGGATTTAATATGGCCGGATCAGAGGGAGATTTTAAAAGGCAGGTCTATAACATATTCTGGTTTGTCTTGGAATAAGTTATGGGTGGCCTAGACATGAGGAAAATAAAGTCTCACATCTTTGATACAAATGACCTCTCTGAAATGTGGAATCTAAGACTATATAGCATTTAAGGTTTTTGGTTTCTTTAGGGTTTTTTTTTTTCCATTGGTGGATAAGACCATAGTTTCTTATTATTTTAGTATTTTAGATTGATGAAAAAGTAATCGTAATCATAAATTTAGTCCAGACACCACCAGAATAATTTTCTTGCCAGGGTTTAAGTTTAAAAATAGCATTTGATCTGAAGCTGAAAATAATTCTGAGCTGGAAAAATTAGTGACACTGTAATAAAGTTATCTGGAAACTGAGCTGCCGAGAATATGTGATCCATGTAAAGGTGTCTACATAAAAAGCACAGTTGCTCAGAGTGGAACAAAGGATTTATGTTTCCATTGCAGGTGTCTTTAAGGAATGTGTTATTCAGCCTTTCCCATTGCTGATGGCAGACAGGTACACCAGGTGGAATTTGTTTTGAACAGCTTGCTTTGGCAGCACAGCTGACCTTGAGTGCAGCTTCTGATCCCTTCAGTGCACTTAAACAGCCTGCTAAAAGGCCAGCTATTTGTTGGGTAGGATTTTTTTCACTTTTGATTTGTCATGGACTGAATGTAAAATTCATGATAAAAATTAGTAGAATTAGTGTGTGGGTGTCACCAGTGTGCATAAACTGCTGACTAAATACTCAGTTAAATGCCATCTTAATTTCATTTGCTTGCATCAATTTTTGTTCTTAAAATTGTTCCAAGGGTTCTCAGAGGCTGAAGGCTAGGATTCTTTTCTGATTCATCTGGGATGGATGGCTGACTGTTACAGCCCATTCTTTAAACAGAAGAAACAAACCACATCTTAGCTGCTTCTGTTCTTTGTAGGAGAGCAGATTAATTAATAACAGGAGAACGAGGTGTTAAAAGGCCTTGCTGGTATCCCTTCTGTGAATATAATAGGAAAAAGATGGACAGAAGGAGTAAGTTATTATAGTAATATGGGGGAAAGGGAGGAATTCTCAGCTGGTGACACAAGTGTTGATTGTTTCCATTTCTGTCTAGACTTTGGTGTGTAGCAGGGGTGCAGCTTTGAAAAGTGTGCTCACTGTCCTTCCAGCTACTACACAAAGAAACTGATTTCACACAGCATAATTGTAGTCAGTTGGGGATTGTGGACCAAATGGATGTTGTACAAAGTTTGTGGAAAACTGGCTACACCTTCAGGCTCAAAATATCAGTGTAACAGCCTGTGCCAAGCAGTGTACCTCAGGGCTTGATTCTGGAGCTGCTCTGTCCAACATCTTCATCTGTGACCTTGGTGATGGGGCAGAATGTCCCCTCAGCATGTTCATGTGTGACATCAGGTTAGGAGAAACAGGGCACTGCAGGGGGAACAGGGCTGCCACTCAGAGGGACTTAAGCAATCTGGAAGAATGGGCCAGCAAGGACTATGTGATGGCAGAGACAGTGGCAGTCTTGCACAATGGATGGGGTTGCCATTGTGGGAGCAGCTGGCCAGGTGGCACCTCTGCAGAAAAAGACTGCAGGTCCTGAGGGGCAGGAGTGTGAGTCAGCAGTGTGTCCTGGTGACACTGACAGCTTGCTGCAGAGCAAAGCAAGATTTACAAGATTTGGCAGAAGATAGCTGGCAGATAGGGGAAGTGATTGCTCCTCTATGTTCAGCACTGAGGGCTTCCTCTGGAATCGTTTCCAATTTTTTTTCCAGTTTTACACTCACTCTCCTGTGCAAAAAAGATGCTGACAAATGAGCCACTGCAGCAGAGTGCTGACTGGGGGATCTGGAGCTTGGGACCTACATGGAAAAGCTGAAGGCACTGGCTTTGTGTAGGCCTGGGGAAGAGAATGCTAAGGGCAGGTACAAGAGCTGGTTTCAAATACCTGAGTGGATCCATGTTTTCTGTATAAACCCCTTCCCACACTCTCCTGGGTGCATAGTGGAAGGGTGGAAAACAGCAGTCACAAAGTGCACCAAGAGGAATTCCAACCAAATAGAATGAAAACTTTTTTCACAATGCGTGTGTCCAAACCCTTGATAAGATTACCCAAAAAAATTGTGCAGTCTGGAAATTTTCAGACATTGATGGAAAAAGGCCCTGAGCAACATGATCAGATGTTGGAACTAGCCCTGCTTTGGGCAGAAGCTTGAGCTAGAGAGTTCCAGAGGTCTCTTCCAGCTGGATTTGCTCTGTGATTCTCTTTTAAGGGGATTCTGATGGCAGTAGACTGCTGAATGTAGGGGCTCCTGCCCTTCAGCAATTCGACCTGCACTCAGTAGGCACAGGTTGTACTTTTTTAGGCTGAAATCTTATCACCCTTACTCACATCTTAAGTGACAGTAAGGCCATCAGTGGGCTGCTTGTAAAAGCAAGCACTAGCCATGAGGTAGGATCTGACATAGAGGAGTTCCAGCGTTCACGTAGGCGATGATCTCCTCCTCCATCTCCCAAGCATTGCTCTTGCTTGTCAGGGCTCTTCCTCTCAAACTTTGTGCTCCTCGTGGTGAATGACCTGACAAATGAGTGATGGTCCACGTGAATTTCAATATTTTTGGTCTCTTGTCCCATGTGTAAGTCCTTGACAGATTTCTGCTTGCTGTAGCAGAAAATTTGGACAGAATGGAATAAGGAGTTGCACTCAGATAAGCTCTCTGTACTCTGAGTGTGTGATTTATAATGCATGGGGCACTGTGTAACAGGAATAGTAATGTGGAACTGCCACTTAGATATGGCAGGTAGCAGTGGACATGGTTCTCATTTTCTGTCCTTCGAAACAAAAGTGATAAATAAATAAATAGAACCACTGAATCTGTGAGACATCCCTTGTGTGTTTTGACTAGAAGCAGCTGCCATTGCCCTACTTCTAAAGAAAACATGCAGGTATAAAAGCATGTGAATATGAATTAAAAGAAGAATAAATCTTCCTTTCTTCTGCCTTAACAACCTCTACCAATTCTAATCCTGCTATCAACTTTAATCCTGCATATTTTTGATTGTTTAACTTCCTTTACTGCTTACTTGTTAAATAACTGAGTGCAGATGCTCCTGAGGTCTGTTACATTAACACTTTCAGTTTTCTCATTTTACCCTAGCAAAATAAGAAAAACAACCAAAACAAACAAACACCACCACACCCCAACATTATTTACTCAAAATTCACTACTGGTTAACATCCTGATACTTCCATTCAGCCTATTAATGAGACATGTTAAATTTATGGTTGTAAAAAACTCCTTTTGTTTAGGTTTCTGTACCACCTTGCTTTAATCCCAGTGATAAAAAAGAAATTCCTTAGTCTGGAGTCACATCTCATATGTAGAAATACCGGTGGTGATAAAAATTTAATGAAAGAATTTTTGATATGATCCAACAGGCTGAGATAAAAAATTGCCTTGCAGCAAAGAAAAAAAAAGAGTTATAAAGCATCATTTGAATTCTTCCAATATTCTTATCTATCAACAGTGCTTAACACTTAAAGTAAATGTAGGACTATAAAAACCTGGAACTGTTTGAGATATTTCCCTTCTAGCAGATTTTTGAGCCTTGATCTTCAGATGTATTTGTGATGTATCTAAGTAATTCTAAGTTATTGAAGAGACAATGTCTTTTTTTGTTGGGCTACTTTGTTCATTTGTCCTCATTTTTAATATTCCCATCAGGTGCATCTGCACTTAAACCAAGCAAAAACTACCTTGTGGATTCCAGAAATTGGTTGAAATTCAGTTTTACCTAGAAAGAGACCTTTGTGTGCTTGGGGACTAAGAAGAAGGATTTTTGCTGTACAGTTGGAGTTTACTGGGGTGTGAATGACAGGGAAGAGGGTTGATGCCTTGTTTGATGACAGGATGATGCTGGGTAGGTCTCTAAACAGGGATGTGTTGCTTCAGTTCAGTCAAAGAGAAATGTACCTGTCAGGACATACATCAAAAAGTGTATGATACTTGTGAAGGGAGAAATAAGAGCCATTTTCAATAATGGATGAAGTTGTGACAAGAGAAGTTTATGAACATCCCATAAATAATTTTAGTATAGGAGCTAAAGGAAAGTTAATCCCTACACCAGCTTTCCCATGGAACTTGTGAACATTGCATAGAATCATAGAGTTATTTAGGTTGGAAAGGACATTTAAGATCACCAAATCCAACGTTATCCCAGCACTGGCACATCCACCACTAAACCATGTCCCCAACTGCCACATCTACAGATCTGTTAAATACCTCCAAGGGTTGGTGACTCCACCCTTCCCTGGGCAGCCTGTTCCAGTGCTTGACAACCCTGTCACTGGGGAACCTTCTCCTAATATCCAGTTGAAACCTTCCCTGGCACAATTTGAAGCCATTTCCTCTTGTCCTGTTGTGTGTTACTTGGGAGAAGAGTCCAGTTCCCACCTCGCTACACAACTTCTCACAGAACCTGATCAAGTGAAGCTGGAAGTCCATCAGGTTCTGAGGGAGTTGGGGATGTTACAGCCTGTGATTGCTGACAGCCAGATGTGAAACACCAGGAAGTTGCATCCATTCCTTCCCTCTGGGTATGATAGTTTTCCCCTCAGTCCCACCCCTCAATTTTTGATACAAAAGAGCAGTGAACTCTTCACTTTAGGGATTATGTTAGCATACTCTTTTCATTCTTGCAAAGGATGCAATGTCACAGAGACACAGTTAAATTAAACAAACTTCCATTTTAAAGACTCCCACCGTGGGAGGCTGACTGCTGAGGATGGGCACAGTCTCAGGAGCCCATACACTGAATATTGCTCATGTCCTGGTGTATCATGTCACAGCCTGAGGATCTCCTGAGCTGACAGTCCTGTGTGATGTGTTGTACTAAAATTCCTGACACAGATAATGCTGCTTTTGTTAAGGCTGAAGAAGAACATTTGCAATATTGACTTTTGCCTATCGCTGTTTATGCTGCGGGCTAGAAACCTCTACATTTTCATGCAGGATTTACAGAGAGAACTGGGTTTTCTTCCCTGTTTTTCTGCATCTCTTTGCAGAGCATAAACAGAGCCCTGCCTCACTCTGAACAATATTCAGGGCATAAGAAAAGTTTTCACTAACATTAAAGAAAGCAGTGGAGGCATTGTTTAAACCATCTTCTTTTTCAAAACTATGCTGTTGTGCTCATAGTGGTGTACACTGAAAGTAGTCTTCAGCATTTCTGGTCTGGTTTAACTTGCTGTAGCAAACATTCATATGTTCAAAATACCTGTGGGAACATCAGTAAGCTTTTTTCACGGCCAATGCTTACAGACCTAGGCTTTATTTTAATGTAATAAAGACCAGTTTTTTGTTGTCTGACAATCATTACAGCTATTACTCATTGTGAGCTAATCCCTCAGCCAGGCCTTTCATTTAGGTCTTAGCTGACTTCTTGAAAGTTTGAGTCCTTCTTGGAAAAAAATTAAGGATGTAAGCATTATTCTGCTGCTGACAGAATCTGGATATTTTTGTTTTCCAGGAGAATTGTTTGGATCACAGTTGCAACTAACTTGTATCAAAATTCGGAGCTTTGAAAAAAACCTGCACTCAACTTCTTAAAAAGCAATTAATGAAACAACAATGGTTGCAGTCCTGTAGTAAATAATTTAGTAACTCCCTGAAGCTGAAGGAAAAGAGATGGCAGAAAATTAGGATTCAGATTGTCAGCTGATGTAGACGGATCTCTCCACTAACCTAATCTCTTTCAAAAAGAAAGGGTTTTTTTAGTATCAGGAAGCAAAATCAACTATAACTAGCAGAGGATCTGGCCCAAAGTTATTTATTGTAAAGATCTTTTAAATGCCAACCTCTGATGTATTAAAAGTAGCTGTTTAGGCTTAGCACACTTTCCTTCCGAAAGAAAAACCATTCGCTTAACCAAGAAGATGCCAATAAAAAATAGGATTACAGAAAAGTTAATTAATGAGATAATTCTAACACATCCTGTTTTGTTTCTTGGCAACAGAAAGTGTGTGACAGTCAATTGTCTGCCAAATATTTTATCTTCATGTTATCCATTTGTGATCCATTGCCTGGCGCCTGAATTAAAGCCAAGTCAGGGGAAAGCAATCAGTACCAGAAATTTCCAAGCTACCTCGGAGCCTGGAGAAGCAGAGGGAGGTTACACCTTCCTGTGGCTTTACAAACACTAAGCTTAGCTTAGGCAAAGGCAAATTGTTAAGTAAATTTTGAAGTATAATGGGAGGTTGCCATTTCAGTCTAGGAACCGTTTAAAGCTCAGTGTATCCCAACTGGAATATCTGTATTTCTAACAAGCTTAGATTGAATTCCCAGCAGAATTGACTCAGTCTCCTTCCTTCCTGTGTGGATATGTTGGGGAGTGTGCAATTTACCCCTTCTCTTTGCCTTCTGATAATGATTGTGAGGACAAGGATGCCTGGGCTTTTTCATCAGGGCTATCGCTGCCTCAATGTGTGACCTCGGAAAATAACTTGGCGTCTGTATGGGTGGAATTTTTAAAACGAGCTGCCTAAAATTAGGCATCTAAAAATAAACAGCTTGTATTCATGCAGATGTGAAGCCTTGTTTCAGATTATTTTGCTGGAAAAAATTAGCTCTTATGTTTGTTTACCTGTAAAACTGAGCAGTGTTGAGAGACATGATAGAATATTGTAGAATCTTTGTGCAAAAGAAGCATGTAGAGATTTTTTTTTCTTCTTTTTCCTGAGGATATTAGTATTTTGGCCTCAACCTAATCAAATCAAAACAAAAGCTCTTTTGGAAGCATTTCTTCATACAGGACTGGAATACAGGATGGAGCTCACTACATCAGTGTGTAGATTAATAAAAAGCAGGGACATATTCCAAAAGGAATTAGAAAAAAAAAAGTAAAAAATAGGTGTGTTATTAAATTTATTTCAATATTTATTAATATTTAATATTTAAGGTATTAAACACTGATTTGGAAGTAGTCTAAAGTTAAATCAGCATTTTGCTGCAATGTGAGAGAGAATCTAAGAGGATCTCTGAATATTTGCCCTGGTTCTAAAGCTTTTTCCCTTAAGCACTTCCTGTTGCAGTTTTTAGATCTTTGTTTATGCCTTAACTAATTAAAATACTGTACAAGTTAATTAATGTTTTTAAAACACTGAGACCATCAAATGAAATGGATATGCAAGAATTTCAAATGATGTCTGAAGGGGGCGGGAGGGTCTTTATCTAACTACAGAGATTCAGTGTGCTGCCGTTGGCCCAAATCTCTCTCATAATGAATTTATCTACAGGCTGCTGCACTGGATTCTAGAAATGTCTGGTATGAGTAGCTCTGGGTTAATATAGGCCTCCTTTTAAAACCGTGTGACAGTTTACAAAGTGCTCTGGGATACCCTAGGATGAAAGGTACATAAATGCATGTAAAATGCTATAATTAGGATGCAATTAGAAACGCACAGGAAAGGAGTGTTTGCTTGGCTACACATTCTATGTCTATAAAGGTTCATTTTTCTGGAGCACAGGAGACATGGCATAATACTTGTTCTAAGCAGTTACACTTGAAAATAATTGTTATGTGCCAGCTCTGAGGAAGTTATTGTAAGTTTCTGCTGCAAGGCAAAGACTGACACTGATGTAATAATTTCAAAGAATGGGGCAAAAAATCTGGAGGAATCACCCCTGGAAACTGTAAATGAGAAGAATTACCAGCAATCAGGAGTGTCAGCCTGTACTGGGAGGTGAGGGAAATGGTTTGCTGAAATAGTGAGGAAGAGTCTGCTTGTAATTTTGCTCCTGTGATGTCCTGGTTGTGGCACTGTCACTTTTGAATCAGCTCTGGTGAAAAGGCTGTGGCACCCACATGGACTATGTGGGGGCATTTTCCATTATATAGGACTTGAAGTGACAATACAAAAGATAAACTACGAGGGAGCAGGGTAAGTTCATTTCCTTTGGTAAGAGCTTATTGGTATCCTTTAAAGTGTCTGAGTTGGTTTGTTTTTTTTCCTTATGGGGTTTGGGTTTTTTTAAATAAATAATTTTCTTTAAACAGAAGGTGTGATGGCTAGACCTTTGGGTTGGGATTCATGAGACCTTGATTGAGTTTCTAAGCTGGGCACAGAGATTTTGTTGTCCTGGAAATATCACTCAGTTTGCCCAGTGTTTTCCTCATCTGTAGTATGGAAGGAGTATCTCAACAGGCTCAAAATCTTCCAGGGAACAGGCTGAGCTAAGATGGTCCAATGTCATCTAGGAAGACATTATTTTGAAACTTGAAGGAAAAACTTTGATGCCTTGCCTGTCTCAGATGCTGTGGGCATGTTCTGATTCATGGATCTGTGGTTTTCTAAAGTGGCTGATAGCATTCTTGATTAGTAGGTTTTCTGATAGAAGTAGGTAGTTTATGAATGTGGGAGCTTCTGTTTGGGTTATATGAAGACTGAAGGGAGAAAAAAGGGTAATTTAAAGAAGGGAAATTGTACAAATGAACTCTTAAATTCAAGAAATGTCAGATTGTTGGTTTGTGTAATGGAGTCACGGAGAATGCTGTTGTCTCTTAGTTTTTCTGGCAACAGTGTAGTTCTGTGTATCCCTTGCAGCACAGGGATTGATTATTCTCAATCACTTTGCAGGAATTACAATAAGCCTGAGAACTGTGTAGGATGGAATAAGCTAAATCCGATGAAACTGCTGGAGAACTAACGGCCAGAAAGTCTCAGCTGAGCTTTAATAGCCAACAAAAACATCTCTCTGCAGAGCATAATAGACTGCAATATTTCCAAGTCTTGTCACTTGGCAAGATTTATATGACTTCTTTTTTTTTCATGAGAACAATATACAGTGTTTATGGCAGCACACTGGCAGATTTCAAATACTCTGGAATTCCTGGAGACTGGACCCTCAGCTTTAGGAAATAAAAGATGCTGAAATGGGACTCAGAACTTGTACAGTGAGAAGTGATTGCAGTGTACAAAGGTACAAGGTAGGGTCAGGTAACTGGATATAAATGAAAGTGAATATGTAGTCATATGTATTAGAGAGGTGATGTTTTGTACATAAATAGCCGTGTAGATGACTTATATTTATACCTGCCTTGAATATGGTGTCTCATGTTGTAGGTACTAATAATACTGAGCTGCTGAGAACGTGATGACTTGCACAAAATGGAGATGTGTGTTGAATCATTCTCATCTTCCTTCTTCACCTCTTCACCTAAACAAAAAACACATAAATGTGGTTAATGGAAGAAAGCATCCTGGTGAACTTGAGGAGCTTGTCTCCTAATGAAGACAGAAGAACTTATTTCTGGGCCCATGGAGCTCCTTTTCACCATTTTATCTGGGACAGAAACACAACACACAGTTGTATCTGGGGGCAGAGTAAATAAAATAAATAAATTCTATTGGTCAACACTTCCTGGGAATATAGTAGTTTAATTTTTTGTCTGTAGAACAAGAATAATTGTATCTGCTTGCCACGTCAGAGGATTAGTAATGGTAATTAAAGTGTGGAGTGCTTTGATTATTAAAAAGAAGAATGGGAATGGGAAGAAAGCAGTGTTTCTGATGAGCTGTTCATTTTCAGTCAGGCATGTTAAAGTCCAAATGGAGTAAACACCCTGTCCTGCACTCCACTTAATTTGGCAGAAAATAAAATTTATAAAACCACAGGAGAACAATGTCAGGCTCAGAATAAAGGCAGAGAAACCAGGTTCTGTGCCTGTGTTTACATTTGTCTGCCATTCTGAATGACTTTTTAATGAGCTGGTTGAGAAGATGTCAATTCATTGTGGGAAAAATGAAGTCAGGAGCCCTGGAAATTCAGGATTTAATGTTTGAAGGAGGGAATAAAAGTACTTGGCCAAAATTTGGTCGTATTTAGCCATTCCCAACCAAAAAGCCAAAAGTTTTTATATGTTCCTGGCATCTTTTGATTCATGTTTCGAGGAGAAGTGATAATTTTTTGTCATCTGAAATGAAATCTCAGTGATAAAATGGTAAATGTAATATCTCAGTGATAAATTTTTCTTGTTTCAGCAGCATCTCTCAGTCCATAATAATGTACAGAGGACAGTAAGTGTATTCTAGAGAGGGCTTCAGGTTGCAAATTGTCAGTTTCTGCACCTTGTTCTTGGCTGCTTTTCAGTCAGATTCCCTAGGATGAGGGTTAAACAACTTCTCTTTCCATCTTCCCTCTCTCCTCCTTCCAGGGGAGCAGAAATTAAAGGTACTAACCATTAGTATGGGTCCAGGGGAGAATGAGTGAAAGAAGGGAATGTGCAGCTCAGGAGGTGTGAGCAGAAATTCAGAAAGAATCTGAAGCAGTTAAAGGAGACAGCTTAAGGGTTCTGTGGATGATTTAATGGACATGGAAAGGAACTGGGAAAGCAGACAAATGGAAAGGAACTGGAAGTAATTCTGGGAATGGTATTGCCAAGAGGATGTTACAAGGAGGTAGGGCAAACCCGATGGGTGTTGAGGATGTTGGATGCAAATCAATCAGAACAAAAAGATTCATTAATTCAGCTGCTCAAGGAACAGTTTGTCTCTGGGTATGTGCAACTGCGTAGAAGGAAATGCCTGGAAGTCTGCACTTACAGTCAGCCTAATTGCCTCTGTCCGGGAGGGGGGTAGTGGCAACAGAGGGAAGATGCCTGGGACTTCAGTGCTCCCTGCTCTGAGTGTGTGTGAAAATGGATAACAGTGTTTCTTTCACAGGCTCTTCCTCTTTTATTTAGGTGCAGTATAGCCATAAAGCAGCAGCAGTGGAGTGGAGATGAGATGCAGAGTAAAATAGACAGAAAACAGTCTCAGAACAAAATCAGCTCTGACTGCAGTCAACCTTTAAGGCTGCTGGTTAGGATCCTTTTGTATGAAAAAGAAAGTTATCAATAACTTTCATCTGATTTGAGATGGTCAGAACATTAAGGTATGTCATTGTTTGAAAGACAGCACACCAAGGTCTCAATTAGTAATGGAATAATATCTAGAGGAAAATACTCACTCTTCCTTTAAACTGGGAACACAGACACACCTATTCTGCTTGGGCCACTCCCTTTCATACTGTTCAACCCAGGAAATAGTCAGAGTGGAGCCACAGAGTGAGCCACCTCTGAGGGCTCTCACTTGTTCCTCCAGCTTGCCATCCATTTTCTGCGAGGCTGTAGCTTTGGAGGTGCAGAACAAAACTGCCTGAGAGCACAAATGGAACTAGAAATGCATCAGAGCTCTGCAAACGGCAAAGGTTTGTGCTGGACTATTGCTCTGCTATGGAAATCTCTAATGATAAATGACAGGTTAAGCCATCCACAGGACATTGGTTCTTGGATTTACAGAGGGAAATCAGGCTGAGGAACTTCTGTTGGACTGAAATTGGGATCTTTCTGATAAGAAAAGCAGTTTCTTTATTTCAGTTTGTTTTTCTTTACTGATTTAAGAGTTAAACACCTCCTCAGCCTGGTGTGCTTTATGAACAGTGGACTTTGTTACTTGGCTGAACAGTGTGTGCATGTACCCATGTGCTGCTTCTCTGGAATGGATATCTGAGCATAGGGAGCAGAGCACAACTCACTGGAATGAAACAGGCTTTTTATCCAGCTCTGACTCTGGGTGTATTTTTGTAAGAGATAATTCACTGCTATCTTTTGAAGTTTCCCATCTTCTAGATAAAGATTATGACAGCATGCTGTTGCTGTGGGGTGAGTTCTGCAAAAAGAAGTTTTAGAGTTCTGTAGTGGCAGGTGGCATAGGAGTTCAGAGTATTGCTAATTGATGCTTTGAAAGAAAAGCTGATAACCTGTCAGTGTTAGGGTGCTTTTGAGGGCAGATTTCTTTGGTGTTTAACCTCAGGAAGCCCTGTGCAATCCGTGTGTCACTGGCTGAGCACACCTACAAGCTCTTGTCTGTCCTGCAGCCACCTGTCACTGCTGCTGTCCCTGCCCAGCAGGCAGGAGGGGTGGCTGTTCAGTGCCCCTTGTGCTGCCTTTCCCTGGCTCAGGTATCACTGTGCAGCACAGGGTGCCCATGTGTGACAGTCTGCAGCGAGGTGGGACTCAAGGCACTTCACTCCTACACACCTAAAGCACATTCAGCTCAGTTTTGGTGTGAGTGATACAGAGTGAATACCCTGGGCATCCAAGAGCCATGCAACTCTTTGTTTGCTTCGTAAACATTCCTCTTTTTTTGTACCACTGGCTTAGATAAAGGTGGGGCAAGAGGCATAAGTATAAAAAGATATATTTAGCTTTTTTAGTAACTCAAGTGTGGGTAGTTGCTTTCTCTGTTATGCTTGGACAGATAAATAAATCCTTGGGGTGCCCATTTAATTTCAGGGGTTAGAGGTGGAAGAAGTAAAATCCTGTTTTCTTCTTTGCAATGTCTAATCTCATATTTGTCTCTTAAAGACAGATATCTGCCTCTCTGGGTCTGGAGGTTAAAAATGTACAGGTAGATGTATTGAAGAATTGTGTGCACCTCTCTATGAAAAGTGTCACTTTACCTTAAAAAAAAACCAACAAAACAACAGAAAAATACAACTCAAGCTATCTACCAACTGTAGCAACA